>JACEGR010002661.1:0-122678 GCA_014170235.1 Listronotus bonariensis | reverse complement strand
AATAAAACATTTACCATAAAAAATCATGTCAAAGCATTATTTGATCTACCAATTGTTTCCAAAGAAAAGTGCACCTTAAGGAACTTAGTAGACGAATTTTTAAAACATTATCGAGCTCTTAAATTACTTGATGAACCGGTAGACTCATGGTCAACAATGTTAATTCATCTCATAACAACAAAACTAGATTTTAAAACAGCAACGCAGTGGGAAGAGTTTATTATAAATCAAAAAATTACAAAGCCTGACATAAATAATTTAATTAACTTTTTAAGTGATCGCTGTAAATTTTTAGAAACGTCTAATCTGCAAATTAAACACGAAAGCAAAAGTAACACCATACCAAGTAGTTTTAATAAATTAAAAAATCAAAATATTAAAAACGACAAGCCAAAATATCAATCTTTTTCGGTGCAGATGAAAAATGGTTTCAACTTAGAATGTTTATTCTGTAAAGAAAAACATTTTATTTATCGTTGCAAAAAATTAATAAATTTATCGGTCCCAGAAAGAATTGAATCAGTTAAAAAATTAAAACTCTGCTTAAATTGCTTGCGTGTGAATCATACTCTTGAGGAGTGTACCGCACAAGGATGTAAAGTATGTTCCGAGAAACATAATACTTTATTTCATATCGATTCAAAGCCAAACGTAAATATCGCTGAAGACACAGCACTTACCGGGGACGTTCAAAATGGTCGTCAGAAAACAGGCTTAGTAGTGAATCATAGTCTTAACGATAAAACCGAAATGTTACTCTCGACTGCAACGGTTTTAATAAAAGATAGGGATGAAAATTGGCATCCGTGTAGGGCATTATTAGACAGTGGATCTCAGTCCAACTTTGTCACGAAAACTTTAGCGGAAAATCTTAACCTTGAAATGTTAAAAATTAATTTACCAGTTTTAGGTATTGGTAACGCAACCTCAAAAATTTCCCAAAAAATAAACACGACTATAAAATCATGTAATAGTAATTACACCAAAGATGCAAGTTTTTTAGTAATTAATAAAATTACCGACAATTTACCTTCGCATTCATTTAAAAGGTCGGCTATAGATTTACCTGGTGACATTGTATTGGCAGATCAAAATTTTAACACATCAAAATCAATAGATATTCTGTTAGGAGTAGGTATTTTTTATGATGTTTTAAAACAGAACAAAAACGTTTAGGTGAAACGTTACCTATAGTACAAAATACTGATTTTGGGTGGGTAATATCGGGTCCCTTACCTATTTATCTAGGCAATAATAGTATAACTTGTAACTTATCGTTAAATAATGATATCGAACAAAAGTTAGAAAGGTTCTGGAACATCGAGGAATATCCTACTAAAAAATTTTATACACCGGAAGAAACGGAATGTGAAAAGATTTTCACTGAAACAGTAACGCGTGATACGACCGGACGCTTTATAGTAAAATTACCGCTACGAGAAAATGCAGAACCAATCGGTGATTCGGTAGACTCAGCTGTAAAAAGATTAAAATCCATGGAACGAAAATTTAGAAAAATCCAGACTTTGAAAAGCAGTATAAAGATTTTATGAAAGAGTACGAGAACTTAGGTCATATGAAAAGAATTGAGAAGGAAAATATTAACATTGAAAACAATGGAAAAAACTTATTTTATCTTCCACATCATGGGGTAGTAAATGAGGCCAGCAATACTACCGCATTAAGGGTTGTATTTGATGGATCTTGTCCTTCAAGCTCTGGTGTATCGTTAAATAACGCGCTTTTGACAGGTCCCACGATTCAAGAGGACTTATTTTCAATATTAGTAAGATTTCGTCAGCATGACATCGTAATAACGGCAGACGTAGCAAAAATGTATCGCCAAGTAAAGATCTCAGAAAAACAGAGAGATTTACAGCGAATAGTATGGCGTCAAGATTCTACTGATGAGATATCACATTATCAGTTATTAACGGTCACGTATGGTACAGCATCTGCTTCATTTCTAGCTACCAGGGCTCTTCAGCAAGCTGCTGTTGAAAATCGCGATAAATATTCAAAATCTAGCGAAGTCATCCTTCATGATTTTTACGTCGATGATCTAATAACGGGAGCAAACTCTGTAAAAGAGGCAGTTAATTTAAAAACGGAAATTACTGAAATTTTAGAATCATATGGATTTAATCTTAGAAAATGGGTTTCAAATCGGACTGAAGTCATAGGTCAATCAAATTTTGAAAATAATGATAAATATTATGTATATGAAAATGACATAAAGAAAACGTTAGGACTGGTATGGCATGCTAAGATGGATATGTTAACTTACACAGTAAAAAATATCGGTAACTGTAAAACAAACATAACAAAGCGTAGCATACTGTCATATATTTCGAGCATTTTTGATCCGTTGGGACTAGTATCTCCTATAATAATACGAGCTAAACTACTTATTCAAAGTTTATGGCAGTTAAAACAAGGTTGGGATGACCCCTTCCGGCAGATATAGTTAGGGAGTGGTTAACGTTGTTAAAAGAATTACCATATCTTGGTAACATTCAAATAAATCGTCATGCATTAATTAAAAACGCACAATCCGTAGAACTTCATTGCTTCTGTGATGCTTCACAGGTGGCTTTCGGAACATGCATTTTTGTCAGATCAATAGATAGCAACAATAAATGTGAAACTTATTTATTATGTGCTAAGTCTCGTGTAGCTCCTCTAAAAACCCTATCTATACCTAGGCTTGAACTTTGCAGCGCTGTTTTAGCCGTAAACGTAAGCGAGAAAGTAAGGCAATCTCTAAGTGTAAAAATAGATAAAGTATATTATTGGACGGACAGCACAATCGTTTTAAGTTGGCTTGCATTATCACCAAGCAAATTAAAAATATTTGTTGCTAACCGAGTGGCAGATATACAAAGTCGTACCGATTTATCGCAGTGGGGGCATGTAGCTACTAACGAAAACCCCGCTGATTTAGTTTCGCGCGGTGTTAAGGTCTCAGATCTAAAAAAGTCTACAATTTGGTGGTCTGGACCACATTGGCTTGTAAACGCTGATACTTATCAGCATAATATTAAAGATATGACTGACGAAGTCCCTGAAATTAAGACAACTAAAATTTCTTTAACTACTGTATTCGAAAACAAATTAGATATCTTTCAGAAATATTCCACTCTATTTCGCTTACTGCGAGTAGTGGCATATTGCTTACGATTTTATCAAAATTGTAAATTTAAAAATAATCAGATATATGGAAACTTAACCGTTGGCGAAATCGATAAGGCCATGACTATTCTATTAAAAATAGCACAAACAGAAATGTTTCCGTTTATTAAAAATTTAAATCACATACCGAGAAAGTCAAATTTAACATCATTAAATCCTATTATCGGACCTGATGGTTTATTACGAGTAGGGGGCGGCTGCATAATTCGAATTTGTCTTATGACAACAAGCATCAAATTATTTTATCGCCTAAACATCCTTTTACTCGACTTATCATTTTACATGAGCACCATAAACAATTGCATGCTGGAATCTTGTCCATATTATCCTCCTTACGTGAAAAATACTGGATAATTCACGGCCGCCGGGCAATAAAAACGTTCTTAATAATTGCCTAACATGTTTTAAAGTAAATCCAAAGTTAATGATTCGTAAAATGGGTAATCTACCTATTGATCGTGTTACGCAACATCGTCCATTTTACATAACCGGAGTTGACTTTGCAGGACCATTTAACATTAAAGATGGCAAACTGCGTAACCGTGCTATCATCAAGGCATACCTTTGCATATTTATATGCTTTACTACAAAAGCTGTACATTTGGAAGCAGTTGGTGATCTTGGAAAGAATGCCTTTCTTAATGCCTTGAAACGGTTTGTATCACGTCGTGGTCTATGCAAAACTATTTTCAGTGATAACGGTACAAATTTTATAGGTGCCAATAACGAACTTAAAGAAATTTGCAATAATATCCCTAACTTTGTTAAGGAACCCGAACTATTGAACTATTTATTAAAACATTCCATTACTTGGAGTTTTATTCCTCCTCGTTGCCCCCATCATGGTGGTTTATGGGAAGCCTCGGTGAAACGGGCAAAATATCATATTAACAGAGTTATCGGCAAAAATCATGTTACTTTTGAAGAACTATCTACGTTTTTGCTCAAGTTGAGGCTGCAATTAACTCCTCTCCTATTACTCCTTTCTCGAATGACCCATCTGATTATTCCTGTCTTACTCCTGGTCATTTCTTGATTGGTGAACCTCTTTTATCCATTCCTCAGCATGACTTAACAGAATTACCACAAAATCGCCTAAGCCAGTTTGAAGCGTTGCAGCAGATGTTCCAAATCTTTTGGAAACGATGGTCACGTGACTACCTTTTAAACCTTCAGCAGCGTTCCAAATGGCAATCAACCACAACAGATACCTTAAGTGTTGGATCCATGGTTCTGGTGATGGATGAAAACCTTCCTCCCATGTATTGGCGTATTGGACGAGTTCTTAGGTTATATCCTGGAGAAGACAATATCACACGCGTAGTGACCGTAAAAACTGCAACTGGTGTATATAAGCGTGGTGTGCAAAATTGTGCCTTCTACCAGTAGAAAATCCAAACAAACAATAATTTATGTTTGAAAGCTATGCTTTCAAAGGCCGCCGGTATGTTCGGACATATATACTTTCCGGATGGCCCTCGTAAGACGGACCTATATATATTTTCTGTGTCTCCCTCGTAAGACTTTAGGCTGTCGGCATAGTTCGGAAGTTTCCGAGTAACTGTGACGCGCCACGTTAGCATAAAAGAGACAGAACTCTCTCTCGATTGGTGGTGAACAAAATTGAAACATCGATGTAAATTGATCGTAAAATAGCAGCTTGTTTGGTTAATTCGGTAGTATTCTAATCAGTAATCCGATGATTAATATCTCATATGATATACAGGGTACGACAATAGGTATGATTTTTTTAAATGGAATACCCTGAATATTATATCACCACTAGAATTTTTTTTAAAAAGCTTTAAAAAAATACTACATTTGATGTGTCTATCTCAATTAGTTTCGGAAATATGACGATCCAGATCTGAAAAATAATTTTAAATTATTCTTAGAAGCGTAATAGAGTTACATCTTCCCAAGTTCCTTTATTTTTTAACGTATAAAATAAATAAAACACACTGTTTTGTTGGGTAGATTCTGTAGAATCCATATCTTTCAACAGAATGCTTTTATCTTTTAAGATATACAGTGTAGGATAAAATATATTAATTTTTAAAATGGAAAACCTTGTAAATTATAAATAAATCCTGTATCTGTCCTTACAATCAGAAGTAGCAAAAAGTAGCAAGGCAATTGTAAGTACAAAAACTGATAAAGAAAAAGGCAAAAATAGCTCTTATTATTTAAACCCTTTTACTTTTTTTTAGTAAACAAGGCTAATAATAAACTTAGTAGATTAAATGTTGTATATTTATGTCAACTTAAAATACATCTTCAAGTTTCTTATTACCCCAATAGAAATCGTCATATCCTACACATGTAGTTTGGAGTATCTACTTTTAAATACACAGCATCAGCCAATAAAATTTAAAAGTTGCTTTTTGGCCAAAATAATGGATTTCTATCCCATAGTGTATCGGCGAGTCGCTGTAAAGGATAGCGGCGCCTTTGTATACAATAGTCCGTTTGCAGGCGGCCTATTTTATGTTTTTTGTATTATTTTCAAAGGGTACCGAATTTGCGCTTTTAAAATTACTTTACTATAACAGCCTGTATATTTTTTAAACAAATATCTTTTTGACCGACTTTGTATAGCGTTCTAATATTTATAATTGTTTTAAATAAGATTAAAAAATACCACAATACTCTTCAAGGTAGCAGTAGAAACGCATTTTATTTACTAATATCAGTGTAAACCAGTTTTTTGATTAAAATAAATAGATCGGAATTATCCAAGGTTATGAGACAATTAATTTGTATGTAATTAAAACAAATAGTTTGTATTGGTATTGTAGAAAATAAAAATCAAGTATTTCTATGGACAATTTATATTATTTTTTATTAAATTATTTTATGTCTATTTATCTTTTTTAAATAGGTTGCAATGCTTTAAAAGGTTTTTCTTTACAGTTTTCGAAGGAAGCGAGGCCTGGCAAATAACACAAGGGGCTAAACCCTGAGTTATATTTTATTTTAACTTAAACTGCTTTCTATTAAAATTAACATTTTTTCAAATATCTATCAATTAAATTCTAAGATCCGAATAGGAAGCGACCTGCCTGCTTTTGTTTACCACATAAAAACTATTTTTTATTAAATTTAGTATTTAACACAGGTATTGTTACAGGGTTGCCTAAAAAATCACTGATCTCGATGGATTGCCAATGTAATTACCTGCGCGAAACAAAAAATTTACATTTCATGGGCGAAAAAAAGGGTTTGTGCGCAAGCAAATCGAGGGTGAACGTGCCTGGCGTCAAACAGACTATCCGCATTATCGGAAAGAATTGGTCGACGCCGTCCTGGTTTTCCGTTCGACGTACGGTAGCTAATAAGCGTCACGGTCAGACCGCGGACGGAGGGCACGGGGTGCCGGTGTTTGTATTTTGCCACAGCTTTTAAGTGCGCATGTTCGTCCACCCTCGATTTGTTTACTGCGCGAGGTCGTAAAAACGAAAATGCTTCTTGCCACTGCGGATCTAAATGTAGGTTATCTATGAAACAAATATGTTTAAAACTATACAGGATGTAATTTAATTGATGGCTGAAAATTCAGGGTATGATTCCTTAGTTTATTTTAGGAAGATAAGTTCATATCAGCATATTTATGTCCTAAACGTCTTAACTTTTGAAATACAGGGTGTTAAAATTTTCAAAAAACCAAAAAACTTTGTCCAATGTTTTTTGTTTACATAATAGCTAATTAAAAATTATAAAACCTAATTTTTAAAAGAAAAGATCCCGCAATGCTTCTTTTAAGGTCTAAAAATATGCAATTAAATGAATTTTATTAAGAGACATAAAAGCAGTATATTTTTATTTGCTTAATATAAAGAAAGCACAAAAATTTTTCATACATTTACACAGTCAGTGGCGTACCGTTTATTTGTTGGAAATATTTCTTTAGTTGCCTCTCGAGACGCCACTGGTCCTATTAAATGTAATTAAGTTAGTGATAAATTACCCCCTTAATGTTATTATTATTATTGGCACATTAAAACAAAATTGGGTAAAGAATAGTAAGGATATTTAAAAAATTGTTTTTTTTTGAAATTTCAACACTCTGTATCTCAAAAGTTAAGAGGTTTAGGACATATGTTTATATAAACTTTTTTCCTAAAATAAGCTAAGGAAGCATACCCTGTATTTTTAGCCATCAATAAAATTACACCCTGTATTTAAATTTAAAAAATAACCTCAAAATTTTTGTACACACCCTCAATAATGGTAATTTTTATTTATTTTTTTACTCTATATGACAGTACTAATATATCACTAATGTTTTTTCTCTCCAATTTTATTAATAAAGCCATGCAAGGTGAATCGTTTAAATTTAAAATTTTGAAAAATTATTACAATATTCTTGGTACATTCTGTATGAATTGAACATACGTATTTTATTAACTAGCCTTAAAATGTATTTAAAAATAGGAGTTGCCATTATATAGGGCGTGTAAAAAATTTTAAAGCTAGTTTTTTAAATTTAATTTTAGCCTTGAACATAATATTTTAGGCGACCCTGTAGAAATACCTTTGTTTAAATACTACATTTAGTATAAAATATTTTTTATCCGGTAAACAGATATGTTCAGATCGCTTCCTATTTGGAACTTAGACTATTAGAAGCTATAAAAACTTTTGCAAAATCAAATCTAGGGAATCTTGCAAACCTTTATTAAATATAAGATATTGACACTGACATCTATTTTTATATTGGAAACTTTGTTTAATATATAAAAAATATTGGTGTAATTATAATGAAAACTCTTTATATAATTTTAGAAATAACTCCTGCATTGATCTACTTATACCACATTCAAATATGATTAAAAAATCTATAATTTATTAATCAAAAAAGATATTTAATCATTTACCAAATTTTATAGAAGATATTAAAAACATTAAGAAATTTAAAAAATATGTTAAAACAATTTTACTTAAAAGAGCAGTATAAAAATTTAAATGATTTTTCGAGGAATACATTTCCATAAAAGGTATTTCTTTTACTATTATATATTAATTGTGTGTATATCTGTCTATTTTGTATATGTATATATAATTTATTGTTTTGCTTTGTCTACAAAGATATCCAAATATTTTCATGACAATAAAGCTTATTATTATTATTATTAATACTTCTGCATGCTGTAAAGTTTTAAAAACCTAAACTGTTTATACTATAAACCCTATTCGGAACTTACTAAATACTTTATTTTTGATGCCAAGTGTATAACATTTGAACTAGATACGAATATTACATAATTTAAAGAGTTCAATGACTAGCAAGTTTTTAAGAAGATTGGTAATTTAGAAAACTACTTAACTGATATGCAGGGTAAACAAAAAAGATATAAACTATAAACCTGCTTAGTTTATTGAAAGACATCACTTTTTGTTAGCTTAGTGTATTTTTAAATTATTATAACCTTAGAGCGCAAGAGGAATGTAAAATTATATTTTAGAACGAAAATTTAAAATTACACTTGTTTTCAACATTTTTAAAATAGGAAAAACGTTAGTAATAAAATAAAATGATATACAGGGTGTTTGAAAATGACGTGTAAAACAGAAGAAGTTATACATATTCAACCAAATCAAAAGGTTCACAGGCAATGCGTAAAAAGAAGACGGTCTAACGCGTGTAGAACACTTACAGGTAGAGAACAAACAGCTAACGACAGCATGTAAACAAGGTGACGCATGGATCCCGCTTTTTGTTGTTTTATTTACCTTTTGAATTAGTTAAACGTATTTATGTACAAAGTTGTCTAATTTTTTACCCTGTTTCTAACATTACAGGGTGTTTAAAAACTTGGCTATCATTTATCCCTATTTTTTAACTGCGAGTTTTTTTCTACAAATTGGCAACTTTTTAGCAAGTTAAGAATTGTTTAGATTTATTTTTTAATTACTGATATATCTCACATGGAGAATTAAAAAGAAAATAAATGTGTAAAATGTGTTCCCTAATTGTTTATGGCTGACATAAAATAAGTAGTATGAAACATTCATTAGCTGGTCATTTAAATATATAAATAAATGTAAAGTGCATTTTTTGACGATTTTTAATCAAAGTACTTGAAGCCCTACTTTTATTAACAAGAATCTATTTAAAAATAAAAGGCTAATTCAATAAGTGAAGTGGTAAAAAAACAAACTATCAATCTGATACACTTTAAATATATATTTTACAATAAACATATAATAATATAATATATTCTTTTAGGAATGTATTTATACAGCTTATGTAACGATCATAATAATCCAGAGTATCCCCACTCTTATAATCCCCTTTTTCCAAAATAGACAAGAATCTTTCCACAGTCTGGTCTGTGGTTAATACACTTTTTTCCCTCACTTCTTGGAAATTCTTCCTTAACTCTAAACTGTCTGCTGTATCACAAATCGAATTAAACATTTCAGTCTGTACAGGCCCTGGGGAATAATTTAACACAATGACCTTGGGCTGTTCCACAGCCAACACTTTAAAAAATAATTCTCTAGATGCTTTACCAGACCCGTACATAGACATGTTGGAGAATGGAAGGCGACCACATATTGAAGTTATGTTAACCACAACTAACTGAGGTGCTATCGGACGTATTTTTTGAATGAAAACACTGTTCAACAGTACCGCAGAGAAAACATTCAAATCATAGTACTCTCTCCAGTCTTGTAAATCTGTAAGGTCTGTAGTTTCTTTTAGGGTTCCCACGTGACCAGCATTGTGGATGATATACCCAAACTCTATGCCAGCACTATCAATGCTTGAGAGAACTTTGGAAAAAATTTCTTTATACACATTCAGGTCTGGTTTTGATAGATCTACAACATAAGTTTGGACTGTTATAGACTTGTCTACCTCAGAAATTCTTTTTTAGTGTCATCTAAGCCAGACTGTGACCGTGCTAACAATACAAATATCGAATTTTGGTTTAAATGTCTTGCTAGTTCGATGGCTATTGTTTGGCCAATGCCTTTTGATGCTCCTGTGATGAACACGATAGATTTTTGGAAAAGTCTACTGCAGATGCCATATTTTTAGTTGGTGATGGTTTTGTATTGTCTACGAAGAAAAATGTATACTATACTGTGGGAAAGGAAAAGTTTTGAATATGCTGAATACTTTTGTATTTCTTCTTTACATTATTATTTTGCTATACTGACAAGAATGTGATGAAAGGGATTTATTTTAAAGTAAAATTGGGAAACCAAAAAAAAAAAAAATAAAATTTACTTTTTAAATATACAAAAACAGTGAAACTGATAAAATATTTACCTAATATAATGGTGGTCTCCTTAAGGAGTTCGATTCTCAAGATCTTCTGGAATGTTTTCTTTTGGGTCAGTGCTTAAATTCTTACTGTCATCTCCTAAAACAATTTTTTAAAGGTAAACAAAGAGAAAACTTTACTATGGTCCTTGACAGCAACAATAAATTTAACAGCTATGATATGGTAACAAGCCGAATATGTGCTTAACAAGAAAACTGAACATATTAATTAATTAATAAAAAAATTAGCTTTAATGATAAATAGTATTTCTTTGTGTTTTTTTTTTTTTTTTTTTTTTTTCGCCCTTTTGGGGTTATCCCACCTAGGCCCGACGACCGCCCCTAGGTGGTGCACTGCAGCCTGAAGGCTTATTGTACCTTGACCCCTACTCCTTCCCATTCACACACCATTCATTCCATAACTTGGATGGTTGTTGCTCGGTCCGTTCGTTCACCCCGAGCAGAACACCGCGTGCCGTTGCCCAAAACCCGCCGGTCACCCATCCAAGTTATGGGCGCGCACTTCACCGCTTAACTCCGGAGATCGACGCTGCCGATACAACCGGAGCAGCCACAAGCGCGCCTTTCTTAGTGCTTACTTGCATTCTTACCTTCTGTATTTAACTGATCGTATTTAATCAACTCAACGATTTCTCCTTGGCTTAAGGCTTGTTTTTGTGGTAAAATTGTACGTAAAATTTGGGAGTGAGGAACTGGTTCGTCCAAAGAAAGCTGCTCTAATGTACACTCGGGCTGCTCTGATAACAGCTGTTGCATGCAAGACTCTCTTTAGCGGCAAGTTGACGCAAGACGTTGGGATCTGATTTCAGTTTACGAAGTTTCGATTCTACAAAACAATAAATTTATACTATAGGAAATTTCCCGTGCATGAAAAATGTTAAGATTTGTTTTTATTTTAAGAGCAAATTAAATTACAGATTTTGTATTCATTTACCTAATATGGCAAGATATTGTTCGTGGTCCGGCAATCTGTCGGTAATTTCTGGAATAAAATTATCTTCGAATTTTGTAAGTACGATTTTTTCGGAAACTGTGACGTGCGACTGACAGCTGGTCCACGGGTCCATTTTGTTTTTATTGACTTTTTTCGGTTGTGCCAACTGAAAAATACTAAAAATTTAGTTTTTTCTAAAGCATATTCTGTTGCTATAAGGTAAATGCCAACATCAATATAGAAATTAACAAGAGCCCGAGCGACCCGTAAGATCCTAGTTTCCTATTTACTCCAAATCTGTACCCAGCCCTCCTCTTTAACTAAGCAGCACGCGAAGTAAGAAAAAGCTAGTATTTCCCTTTTTCACGGAAGCTATTTGCACAGCAAACCAAAAATGCTGCCTCTAGTAGGTGTATGCTTAAAGATTGCATATAGAATAGCACCATCTCTACTATTTAGTTTAAGTCCAATAAATGAGAAAAAGAAGAGTTTATTAGGTTATCGAAGAAATCTCAAAATGGCGGAAGATGCGAAAATGTAAATAAAACATTATTTATTTATTTTTTGAAAGAAAGTGATTTAAAATGAATTTGGGAACTAATAATCAGTATGGAAACGGTCTTTTGTTTGCTGGCTTTAACCAAGACCAAGGTAAGGGTTTTATATACCTCAATAAACAACTAGTTTTGAATAAACTTGTTGGATACTTGTGTCTGTGATGTTTACATCTTCCTAAAAACCTTTGCCTATTAAAATTATAAATACTTATACCATTTAAAATATTTCTATTTCACAGGAAAAAATGGCATATTGTAGTTAATTTATTATATATTTAGGTTGTTTTGCATGTGCTACAAATTCAGGTTTCCGAATCTACAATTGTGACCCTTAAAAGAAAAAGTGCGACAAGATTTTGATGATGGGGGACTTAGTTTTGTTGAGATGCTTTTCCGGTGCAACTATTTGGCCTTTGTGGGTGGTGGAGAGAAGCCTTTATATCCTCCCAACAGGGTATGTGCAGTGACCTTCAGATTTTACCCTACATATGAAAATTTTATTATTGATTTCTTAGATATTATTATAATCACATAAATCATTTAGTTTTCAAAATGTTTATTATGTAATAAATGAGATTTTTACAAAAAGGGAGCAGTTCATCATTAAACTTTTGTCTGTTTCAATCTAGTTATTTCTTTTGTGATGGTAATTATCATAATCACAGTTTTGGTAATTTTCTAGAATTCTGCGGCAACTCCGATTTTAACGAAATTTGGTATACGGGGGTTTTTTGGGACGCTGATCACGAATCTGAAGGATTTTTGGCGGAAACGTTTCGTTTTTGAGATATTCATCATCAAAGTTCAAATTTGAACCAAGCTAATTTTACTATGTTCCCCTTCTTTTTGGACACAATTCTTGATTTAAAGCTAAAGTGTCACACAATATTTGATTTTCACCTTTTAAAACCCCGTTTTTCTACGTTTTTACATTATTTTTGCATTAAATTGCAAAGCTTTTCTTTGATAATGCAGCAACCATACATACATATAGGCTCGCATATAGGGCTTCATGGCACACTGGGATTGAAATGATTCAAAAGTATAGCTATGCAATTTAATGCAAAAATAATGTAAAATACGTAAAAAACGGGATTTTAAAAGGTAAAAATCAAATATTGTGTGCCACTTTAGCTTTAAATTAAGAATTGTATGCAAAAAGAGGGGGAATATTGTAAAAATATGATTAGTTTAAATTTCAACTCTGATGATGAATATCTTAAGAACGAAACGTTTCCGCCATAAATTCGTGATCAGCGCCCCAAAAACCCCTGTATACCAGATTTCGTCAAAATCGGAGTTGCCGCGGGTTTCTAGAAAAATTACCACAGTTTTTTACGTAGATATATTTAGCCTATGTATTTCTATAGGTTATGATATGGGATGATCTACGGAAAACTACCCCAATATACCTGGAATTTAATGATCCTGTATTGGGGGTACGCCTTCGAAGGGATAGAATAGTTGTAATACTAGACGGAGTTATAAAAGTGTATACATTTACACAGACCCCAACTCAAATTCACGTATTTGAGACATGTTCAAACCCTAAAGGACTATGTGTACTGTGTCCAAACAGTAACAATTCAATATTAGCTTTTCCTGGCAGAAAGACTGGTTATGTTCAGGTTAGTTTACTTTAAATTTCTTTGAGTCAAATCTAGAAATTGCTTCATATTGCCTATATTTTAAATGGGGTCATCATTAGGGTGGTTCAAAAAATTTGAACTATTTTTATTTTGATTTCTGACACTGAAAAATTGGTTCCTAGTTACTGCCAGAGAATGCTTGGCAACAATGAGCTTTTCATTTTAATAGGAGGATCCGCCTCATCACAAATTAAATGTTCTACAAAAAAGGTATCTTATACTTTTCAAGTAACTTAGAAAATTTAAAACCAAAAAGATATATATTTTTTTAATTCCTTATTCTTTAACTTTGAATATCTTTTTAATGGTTAGATTTAGCAAAAAAGTATTATAAACCTTTTTGTAAAGCATTTAATTTTCTATTGAAATGGTAGAAACTCAATTGTCAATAATTATTTTTTAGTAAGTTATAAAATTCAAAACAAAAAAGTAATTTTTCTTCAAATTTGTCATTCTTTGACCTTAAATATAACATTAAAAAATGTTTAGATTTATCAAAAAAGCATAAAATTTCTTTTTAGTTTTTTATATGATTAATAAATGGTGAAATTTATTATTATTTTATTTTTTGTATAGAACTGAGAAAGGAACCAAATTTTCAGTGTCAGAAGTCAAAATGAAATTGGTGTTTTTTTTTTGACCCACCTTAGTCATTATAGATAATTAAAAAAAAATAAGACTTTTGTCATAGAAATTAAATTTCACAAGTTAAAGTGATCAACAAAGCTTTTTTTAATTAAATTGATAAATTTTGACTGTTAGCTTATAGATTTGGCAAATACAGAAAAATCACCACTGGATATACCTGCACATGAAGCTAATATCAGTTGTATTTCGCTAAATTTACAAGGTACAAGACTGGCCACAGCCAGCGAAAAAGGAACATTGATAAGGGTGTTTGACACTTCTAGTGGGGAGAAAATTCATGAGCTAAGAAGAGGGGCGCATCAGGTAAAGTTCCCCACTATTTGGTTTATTACAACTCTGTTTGTTCAATAGGAAAAACACGATTTTATTGTTTAATATAGTCTACCTAAAAGTTATTTAAACAGTACAATTTTATAAGGAAATAATAATAATAATAATATATGTATAACAAATGTTGATAACTTTTTCTTTAGGCTTCAATCTACTGCATAAACTTCAACCATTTGTCCACCTTACTTTGTGTTTCATCCGACCATGGCACAGTCCACATTTTCGCTCTCGATGACCCAAAATTAAATAAACAATCAAGTTTGGCCAACGCCATCTTTCTACCTAAATATTTTTCGTCCACATGGTCTTTCTGTAAGTTCACTGTACCGAATGGGCCGCCTTGTATATGTGCGTTTGGACAAGACAACAGCTCAGTAGTTGGTAAGTTTATTTATTTATTAAGATCTAAATATTTAATGCATTCAACATGTGATCATGACCATTGCTAGTAATTATTTTTCCAATGTTGTGTAACTACTTTTTTTAAACCTAAAACTTCTTAGCATACAGATTGGCATACAGGCACTTTTTTTACAATAAAACTGTACAATAATATACAGGGTGTCCAGTAACTCTATAAACAAAATATAAGGGGTGATTCTACAATGAAAAATAAGAAAAAAACTTTATATGAACATGTCCTAAACGTCGTAGTTTTTGAACTACGGGTGTGAAATTTCAAAACATTATTGTTTTTTATAATACTGTTTATACCAATTCAGATATTTTTAAATAATTGGGGGATGGAACATCCAGAAGACCTTTTTTGGGCATGCAATAAAAAAATAACCAGTGTCGTCCATAATGGGTTTATGGTAAATTTTAAGAAAAAATGATACGCCACTTTTAGTTTGGAACAAATTTAATTTCTTAACATTTTTTGATACACAGTTTTTGCGTAAATAATGTAATAATGTATAAGTCTGTAAAGACGTCGACTTAACTTTGAGTTAGTTAAAAAATTTTCTCCTCTCAAACCTTCTTCTATTTTATATTATTAAAATAAAACCTGTCTTTTTTATCATATAGTATTGTACACCTACGCCATATTAAATTAAAAGCTCGTCCATCATGGTTAGCAACCTTTCTTAATCCACCTAATAGAAGATAATAGTCGCAGGCTTTCGGAACAACCGGCGAATTATGCCCTTTTGAGAGTACAAGGCCGCCGCCGAGCCTAGTCGATCGGGCCGAACCAAGCGTACCTCGTACAGTGGTGCCTCATTTAATTATGCACATAATAAAACCTTCAGAATGTTCCGACGGAGCCGAGACGGCCGATGCCGATTTAATAGGAGCGCTGCTTTTTAATTTTGTTATAACCCAAAACAGTTTAAACATACAGACACTTTTATCTACAATAAAACTTTTGGTAACAGTTTAGTAAGCGGTTTTCTGCTATTTTAAGGTTTTTTTAATTATTGATACTTAGATATTTTAGACACTCTTCTAAATAAAGCGTGGCGCACATCCAAAATATTCCGTTTTAAAAAAATATCAGTAAACAAACTTAAGGGAACGGGGAGTGAAAAGGGGTACTGGGCGGGGTAAAATTGGTAAAAGGAGTTAAACTGAACATCAGAAGTAAAATTAAGTAAAAATTATATATTTTTTTCACATATTTTTGAGAATAAAGATAAAAATATGATAAATATTAAATTGTTAATTCATAACCTAAAAGTAAGAAGAAAACGACTAAAAACATCAGTTATACCATGCTAAATATGGAAAAGCATTTGGCAACATCGGAAGGGTCTGATTCTATTTATGAGTGAATAAAAGAAAGAATTCAAACAAACTGGATTCATAAAGTGTCTCTGGTGTAATTAAAGGATTAAATAAAAAGTTGACTAACCAGAACTAACCTGACCACCCTTTATAATCCCTCTTTTATTATTAAACATTTATACAACGTTGCCAATTGTCCATAATAAAAGTGGACAAATGTCAAAAAAAAAAAATTTTATTATTAAAAAAAAATCATAACTGCGCCTCCATATTATTATTACGGACAACTAGTAGATAACATGTACATCAAAATATTTTAAAAAATCGTTAAAATAGCAGAAAACCGTATACTAATTAATTACCAAACTTTGACAAGAATATAAATCAGTTTGTTCAGTTGCTTTCTCCTTTTTCTTTGCAGTGGTTTGTGCAGATGGGTCCTATTACAAATTCGTGTTCAACTTAAAAGGTGAGTGTGTGAGGAACAGTGTGCTCAATTCCTGGAACTGACAGATGATAGTTTATAGGTTAAGCTTATATTTTAAATCCTAGATGAATATATTTTTTTGTCCTGCTATGTATTGTGATTTTTATATTTTAATTTGAGATTCTTGTATGGTATATTTGATTTAAAGAAAGATATGCATTGCAGCCGCACTAGTTATATTACTATTCAATTTTTTTTATTTGGTATACTATTAAAAATGATTATATGATATAAATGATAATATACAGGTAGAACAAAACTAACAAGAAGCAAACTTACCATAAATTGTTTATTAAAAACTTTTATAAGGATAAATGATTTTTGTAAATTAACTTTTTAACAAGTTCTTTAAGCTGTTAAAATAAATGACTTAATTTTAACAACATCCTGTATATAATAGCAGCCCTTTCATCACGAACCGCCGCCGCAAGTGATAGCAACAAAGGTATAGAAGGAACACTTTAAAATGTAAATTCGGTGCTCTTTGATAAGAAAAAAAATCACAATAAAGTTTAAAGCAAATAAATCGGCATGCTTGACTTCGCGGCCGCCTTTGCTATATTTCTTTTATGATATGCCGGTTGATGCAGCTGGTCATCGCACTATGGGATAGAAATTAATTTTTTTGGTCAAAATTCTGAAACTTACCAATCTAACTTAAATGGGAGGAAAATATTATATAAATTATTACAAATGCTTTTAAGAAACCTAAAACTTATTATATGTTATTATAAATTTACACCCCCTTAATATTATTATTTTTATGGTACAAAATAAACTAAAATGTCAGCTTGTTTGGTTAATTCGGTATTATTCTAATCAGTAATCCGATAGTTATTATCTCATATGATATACAGGATACGACAATAGGTATGATTTTTTTAATGGAATACCCTGAATATTATATCACCACCAAAAAATACTACATTTGATGTGTCTATCTCAATTAGTTTCGGAAATATGACCATCCAAATCTGACAAATAATTTTAAATTATTCTTAGAAGCGTAATAGAGATACATCTTCCCAACTTTTTTTATTTTTAACGTATAAAATAAATAAAAACACTGTTTTGTTGGGTAGATTCTGTAGAATCCATATCTTTCATCAGAATGCTTTTATCTTTAGGATATACAGTGTAGGACAAAACATATTAAATTTTAAAATAGAAATCCTTGTAAATTATTAAAAAAATCTTGTATCTGTCCTTACTCTCAGAAGTAGCAAAAGTAGAAACGCAATTGTAACTACAAAAACTGATAAAGAAATAGGTAAAAAAATCATTTGACAACGGTAGCGAGACTTCGCGAGACTGCATCGGAAACACAACAATAGCTCTAGTATTATTTAAACTCTTTGACTTTTTTTAGTAAACAAGGCTAATAATAAACTAAGTAGATTAAATGTTGTATATTTATGTTTACTTCAAATACATTTTCAAGTATCTTATTACCCCAATAGAAGTCGTCATATCCTTTTATAATTTTGCGTACATGTAGTTTGGAGTATCTACTTTGAAATACACAGCATGAGCCATTAAAATTTCAAAGTTGCTTTTTGGCCAAAATAATGGATTTCTATCCCATAGTGTATCGGCGCGTCGCTGTAAAGGATAGCGGCGCCTTTGAATAAAATAGTCCGATTGCAAGCGGCCTTTTTATGTGTTTTTGTATTATTTTCAGAGGGTTACGAATTTGCGCTTTTAAAATGTTCTTACTATAGATTTTGATTATTTTTGGTGGAAAATAAATAGATAATACTGATCTTTTTATTTTATTGTAGTATTTCAATTAATACAAATATACATTTAAAGACTTATTTTAAATGTAGTTCAGTTATTATAGTAATTGAGTTTTGTGACCATGAGTCTGAATAGTTCTTTAATTGTTAGCTATATTATTTTTGGTTTAGGATATGTTAAGAGCGAAAATTATCCATATTTTTAAATACCGTTCTTAGCTAATAAATGTCTCTAATAGGTGTATTTCTCCTAAATTCTTTAGTCAAGCGATTGAAATTAATAAAAATAATAAATGTTTATAATTCCTACATTATAAAGATTAAAATTAAATTAAAATATCTTATTTTTTATAAAATTATATCCCAAATAATTTAATTAAATCATATTTGCTGTCACTGGTATAGAAACAATTTGAAAAAATCTTGTAGTTAGAAAAATAAAACGTACATAAACTGTAAAGTATGGTTGAGATGATGAAATTACAAATTTTTAGCAAGTACAAATAAGATAGATAAGAAGAATTAACATTTTTGTGATTATTTCTTAAAATAAAGTGTAGTGGTTACAATTTTAAAGCTTAGATATTAATAAATCAATTATTTTAAATTTGACTTTATTCTACAGTTATTAAATATTCACGTAAAAAGAAATTTTGTTACATGGAGATGATGACAAAGCTTTAAAACTGTTTCTACAAATAGCAAAACACAATGTTTATGAACCTTTGGTGTCTTCTTTAATTTAGGTAAACTCTTTCTATATATAAGGCTTTGATAGGAATGTACTGAGTAAATAAAATAGATATTTTGATTTATCCGACTTTTATTTAATAAAGAAAGATACCTATATAAAATAAACTCCCATATATCCTTTTCAGAAATGTATCAAGCACACATCAATATACAGGGTGTCCGGGAAAATGTGGGAAATCTCTCGCACACATATGGAACAGATGAAAATAACACGACAAGTTCCTATAAAATTTTTCCGTTTAAGCCCCCCTGCGGAGATATGATCCCCTAAAGGGGGCAGCTAGAAATCGATTTTTCGTGAATAACTTTTAAAGCGCTCTGTATAATTTGATAATATTTTAGTACGATGCATACTAGTAAAGACCTCTTAAAATAGTGCTCTTGAAACTTATGTCGCTTCTTTAGTTTGCCAGGGACGGACTAGTTTTTGCACATTATTGATAATATTTTTTACGCCCTGTATGGTGAAGACACAAAAAATATGTTTTGGGTAGTTTAAACCTTTTGCTAAAAAAGGTACTCTTGTTTGACATCGATAAAATGAGCCGTTTTCGAGTAAAAAATTATTTTAACAATAAGAGTTTATTTTTGTTTAATAATACAATATTTTATTTTCGATGTAATTTGTAATTTTTGATTCAGTATTGAAGTCCTCTCGTAGCATAAATAAACTCTTATTGTTAAAATAATTTTTACTCGAAAACGGCTCATTTTATCGATGTCAAACAAGAGTACCTTTTTTTAGCAAAAGGTTTAAACTACCCAAAAACATATTTTTTGTGTCTTCACCATACAGGGCGTAAAAATATTATCAATAATGTGCAAAAACTAGTCCGTCCCTGGCAAACTAAAGAAGCGACATAAGTTTCAAGAGCACTATTTTAAGAGGTCTTTACTAGTATGCATCGTACTAAAATATTATCAAATTATACAGAGCGCTTTAAAAGTTATTCACGAAAAATCGATTTCTAGCTGCCCCCTTTAGGGGATCATATCTCCGCAGGGGGCTTAAACGAAAAAATTTTATAGGAACTTGTGTTATTTTCATCTGTTCCATACGTGTGCGAGAGATTTCCCACGTTTTCCCGGACACCCTGTATATAAGCTAAAGAGCATAATTTTTGGCATTTATTACAATAAGAGAAAGTGGTATTGTTTTTCAAATAATAATAATAATAATAATAATGTCCCATCTTTATGCATTACAGTTTAAAATTGTATTTGTAGTATGATTTCTATATATTTTAAGGGTATCATACATCTAAAATCGTTTCATTTTCAGAAACAAAATTGTAATACGTTGGAAATAAACAGATTTTACTATTTTGTATTCTTTTCTTGGTAATTGTCTAGAAACTGTCCGCAACTCCGATTTTCCACAACATTTGCTCTATAGGAGTTTTTTGAGGCGTTGATTATGAATCTGGAAGAATTTTTAGTTGGAAACGTTTTGTTTCCGAGATATCCATCATTAAACTTGGCATTTGAACTAACTTTATTTTTACTATATTCCCCCTTCTTTTTGCATACAACTCTTAATTTAAAGCTAAAGTGGCTCACAATATTTGATTTTCACCTTTTAAGACGCAGTTTTTCTATATATTTTACACCTTTTATCAAATAAATTTGTTTACTTTTTGTATTTTTTGATTGTTAAAATCTTTAAACTCTTTAGTTTATAGTTTATTGTTGTAATTATCTTTTGTAATTATGGCTTTATCTGTTAAAATAAATAAATAAATTGGAAAGGGTCCCTTTAAAAACGCAGCAAGGCATGCATATACTGCTCTGGCAGATCCACCATAACTGAAAACGATTGAAAGTGAAGCTACGCAATTTATTTCAAAAAAGTGTAAAATACATAAAAAAGAAGGTTTTTAAAAGTGAAAATCAAATATTGTGTACCACTTTAACTTAAAATCAAGAATTGCATATGCAAAAAGAAGAGGGAATATAGTGAAAATAAGGTGAGTTCAAATACCAATTCCCCAAAATCCCCGTATACTAAATTTGGTCAAAATCGCAGTAGCAGACAGTTTCAAGACAATTGCTCTTTTCTTGTATAAATAAACTCGATGTGTCTGTATAAAACCCAGTCTTTATTATAATATAAATAAAATTTGTCAATAATACACCTAAAATTTTAAATACCTAATTTACAAGGTTTGTAATAAAAAATGTGTATCTCGTAACAATTGTTTTGACAGTAAACCATAACCCTTTTATATTACTTTTACAATTATACATAAACATCGTTCATATTTGCAGTGGCAATTCGTTCTAGATCATCAAGACTTAAATTATCCACTTTGGTTTGAAAATTTCTCATGAATTCATCCATAATAATTTTGCTTTGTTCCTCGGAATAATATTTTCTCAAAAATTTGATCAGTGCCGACTGGAGACTCTCAGGTTTTTTAATGACTATGTAAACCTTGGTTCCTTCTTTGATTTTGGGGTAATCTCCTATTTTCTTGTCATCTTGTAAAGGAGAGCCTAGCACAACCAGAGTTTGCTGGGTTATTGGTATTTTAAGGTCTTTTTCTACTTTTTTCTTAATGTCCATTATTGGCGTGTTTTCGTCTACGTCGGCTGCGGTGCTTCCACCTTTTAAGCATTTTATTATTATTTGCATTTTGTCTGTTTATGTATTTAAAAACATGAAATTATCGTAATATTTAGAAAATTTACGAAAGTAAGGTTATGTGGTAATTTTGACGTTTAACTTTTCCACACGATCAAAATCCATAAGGTGTTCCCATTTCCCATAAAGATCAGACATACGTCCATATAGTATATACGGGCATATACTTATTAGAGGCGGCCTTGCGAGCTGAGAAAGAAATTGGAAAGAAAAAAACGAATCTAGTATGTTTCTCTCTTGCAGTGTCTGCAAATTGTTGTTAGGAAAAGTAATTTCATATAGGTTTCAAGTAGCACCATTCTTAAATGTTGCTACAAGTCAATGGTCCGTTACAGTCTACTGTGTCAGACTGAGCTAAAGCCTAAGCGACCCTTCAAGACAAGGATCAGATTCCAAGGCAAATTCAAATTTTGGAAGTTGTTAATTACTAAAGACATCACATTTAGGTTTAAAAGTTATTTGATAGGGTAAGTACAAGGTATAATTAGTTTCGGTAAAAGATTCCAACCCTTCTATCAAATCACCTATTAATTGGAAAATTTAAAATTTCTTAGAAAAGTCTGATATAAAAGTTCTTAACTAATACGCGACATTATTGTTAGTATTTCAGTTTAAATTAAATTACATACTAAAAACAAAGTGATTAATTATTATGGTGGATTTTATTTTAAAGTTATGGTAATGTGGAAGGATGTGATGATGTTAATGGAAAAGGAACTTTTTACATTTTTTAATTTACCCTCGTATTTATGTTGGGTTGACCGAATAAATGTTGATAAACTCCTTCTACAGAATTCTTTAAAAATTGCTCGCCCACTTAGGCGACGCGTCGCGACGAGTCAAAATTGCTCCGGACAAGTTTAAATGTATTTAAATGGACGCGCCGCGCCGCGCCGCTTATATTGGCGGAGTTCCATTTAATTACATGCAAAGCACCTCGGCGAATTTTCTCTTGACGCGACGCTTCGTCTAAGTGAGCGAGCACCTTAATAATCACACAAACCTGTTATTGACTGGTTTTTAATTTTAAATCATTACTAATTAATATTTTTGTTTTTTCCCATTATCTTTACACAATTATAAAAATATTTGTTACATTTTAATATAAACCTATTAATAATCTACCTTAATTTCTTTTAAATTCCGAAAATATAAAAAACACAGAATAATCGCCTAAACGTTACCGAGTGGGGGTCAAGGCGAAAACATTCATAGTTTATTGTTATACTGTCTTTATCTAACACATGGTTTTCTTAGAATAATTAACATGTTTTGGTTTATTGTGGAATAACGCAAATTTTCGCATACACATACGAAAACATCCCAAGTAGCAAGCTGACGTCATTATGACGTCATATTTAAGTCATTTTTGGTCATAGGACGTCATCAGACCAAAATTATGACGTCATTTTAACCTCATTTTAATGACGTGTTTTTGACGTCGTTGAAGTGACGTCATTTCGACGTCATTTTTCGTCATACTAGCTTATAAAAATCTAATGTCGTCATGTTTAGAAAACCACCCAAAAAAATTTTGTGACATTATATGATTCGTGTCAAAATCCAACCGAAATATCATATGACAGAAAAATAAGACTAATCATTTTACAAAAATTAAAATAGAAAAAAACTCTGCCGATAGATGGCGTAATGGACAATAAACTACTACGTTTATTCAACATCTTCGCCTTTTTATCGCCTACACCGTACCGATGAGACCAAACTAGTACGAAACCGGTCTGCAGTTGGTTAGCTTTAAAAGAAATATCTTCGGCTAGTGTAAAGATCTGCATCTCCAGGTTGGATATTGCTCCGAAAGATGCGTCAGTGCGAGGAAATTGCAAGCAGTATAGAGTTTTTTTCTATTTCAATTTTCAAATAAAATATCGGATCATTTTAGCTTTTTAAAAAGTATATGCGTCAATTTTTCGTCATCTTGAAGACGTTATTAACGGGACGTCTTTTGTCTGTGACTTAAGGCGAATTTTTTATTGTCAACGGTTCAAAAGACGTTTTAAACCGTATTTAAAAATGACGTCATTATAAATGTGGTCAAAAAATTCGATGTTTTTAAACCTATGTATCAGCTGATAATTTTTAATCTCACTTTTCCTGTTGCTTGACCCAGCTCGCGAGTTACTTCATTTTTTAGTTATTTAATTATTTTTCCTTTCTTCATTTATTTTATGAATAATCTTTTTTCGTATTTGTAACATCCACAACTACAACAGCCGCCAGATTATCTACTATCTGTCTCTTTTTAGGGGATCTCACTTTCTTTCAGCGTTCTCCGACCTGTTTCCAAAAACGGTTGAACACGCGACGTTAATGACGTCATCATTTACCGAAAAATTTAATGATTTTGAACCGTTGACAATAAAAATTCGGCTTTAGGGAGGTCAATTGAACGTCATTATGTCCGTCATCTTATGACGTCTTTGCTGACCAAATGTGTCCAAAAATGACTAAAAAGAGACGTCAATAAGACGTCAGCTTGCTGCTTGGGATATTTCTTTGGGTAAAAAAAAACTAAAAGCCACATGAACACTCCTGTTATACAGGGTGATTTAAAAATCGATCACGAAACTTAAGGAGGTGATTCTACTTGACAAAATAAGGGTAGACCTTCATATAATTTTTCAAAATGTCATTCGTTTTGAGTTACGAGTCAAAGTTCAATTTTATTTTGGTTTTTCGCCATATTGCATTTATTTTAACCAATCCAGTTGATATTTGGCACATAAATCGAGCTTTGTAGATTCTAAAATTTTAAGACAAAAGTACTTTTTTAAATACCGCCAGAGGGCGCTTTACCTCAAAACTTAAAATTTGTTTCCTTCATAACTTTTTATTTTGACAGATATCGTAAAGCTGGGGCCATTTTATAGACAATCAAAAACTTATAAATAAAGTACACTTTATTAAAGTCGATAAACCTCACCGTTTAGGCACTCAATAGACATCAAAGTTTTAATCATTTTTAATCAAATTACCTACATACATACAGGGTGTCAGTATTCAACCGACAAACTACCAAACGATTCTACAACAAAAATAAGAACAAAACTTCACATAAACATGTGTCCTTAACGACTTAGTTCTTGAACTACTAAATTTGTAACACCCCGTAGTTCAAAAACTAAGACGTTAAGGACATATGTTTATATGAAGTTTTTTTCTTATTTTTTGTTGTAGAATCGTTTGCTTAAGTTTGTCGGTTGAGTTACTGGACACCCTGTATGTATGTAGGTAATTTGATTGAAATTGATGAAAACTATGATGTCTATTGGTGCCTAAACGGTGATGAGGTTTATCGACTTTATTAAAGAGTACCTTATTTTTTAAGTTTTTGATTGTCTATAAAATGGCGCCCGCAGCTTTGCGAATTCTGTCAAAATAAAAAGTTATGAAGTAAATAAATTTTAAGTTTTGAGGTAAAGCGCCCTCTGGCGGTATTTAAGAAAAGTACTTTGTCTTAAAATTTTAGAATCTGCAAGGCTCGATTTGTGTGCCAAATATCAACTGGATTGGTTAAAAAAACGCAATATGGCGAAAAAACCAAAATAAAATTGAACTTTGACGGCTTGTAACTCGAAAACAAATGACATTTTGACAAAAATGTATATGAAGCTCTACCCATATTTTGTCAAGTAGAATCACCCTCTTAAGTTTCGTGATCGATTTTTGAATCACCCTGTATAAGTGAGCCGCCTTGATGCGGCGCACTATTTCCTCATAAGCTACGTCGGCCCTGCTGTTTGTCATGTATTATGAAGAAGTAATAAACCCGTTTAAAAACTCCTAATTGTTTAAGATTGGTACTTTTTTAACGTTCTACACGTTAAAACTCTCCCAAGTAGCCGTCCAGTTCCGTTAGTAGTTATGCATATAATCCAAACCAGTACCACCGTTTTTGCCAGTTGATTTTTGAACCAGTCGCGGTCAGTTTCAGTACCATTTAGTGCCAAAGTTTTATTTGCTTATCTTTGTCATCATGCTCAAGTACGTGATTGGTGCCAGTTTCGTCTTATGTTTTGCAGCAGGTAAGATTAGTAAGAATTGTATATGTATTTATTAAAGAGGCTGCTTTAATTTAAAGAAGAGCCTTACGCATTATTAATGATCCCACTTTTTAAAAAATCTCCTTTTGTTCATCTAATTGCCCACTACAAATGTAGAAAATGTGTCCTCCTTCTATAGGTCTTTCCACAATTTCTGTTTTAAAATATTACCCATATTAGTATGGGTAAGGCAAATCCAATCTTAAGCAACCTTTTAAGTGATATCTAGGGAAATCCCGAACTTTCTACACTCTTCGGCCTTTATCTCTAAAGTATCTATAGAACTAAATATTTCGCCTCAATGTCTTTTATTTTCTCTAAACCTCCAAGTCTTCAAATATCTTTATCAAACAAAAAATAATGTAAAAGTTTCAATAGCCGATTTCACCTTTTTTTTTTGCGAGAAAACAACATCATGAAATTACCACTTTTACAAAAATACCTCAATTTTTAAAACAAAAAGAAAATGCTATTTTCTAGAAAGTAGAACACAGTTTTGCTTTATACAACAAAATCAATTGCAAATTGCAAGAAGTAGATTTATAAACTATACATTGCCAATTATTATTATGTAACTAAATACTTCGTAAATATTATCTTGTTTCTTTGAACATTTTACCAGCAAAATTCTAATATGTACCAGAATTTGACCACTAGGTTTGAAACACATTTGACCTCCTGACTTTTTCTTATTTGATGCACGGTTTTCGCCTAAATAAATAAAAACACCATCATCGTTCCTAATTTTGAGCTGCCAAATGCTTTTTTAAGTGGTGCAATAGATGAAAATAAATCACTTGGCAATAAATCCGGTTTACAAGGTGGACGAAAAACCTTTAAGTGCCTTTTTATTGACATTTTTAGTCAACTGGACACTATAAGATCGGGGTGAATTTTAACATTTATATTTTTACATGGCAAGAATAAGGTCGCTAGTCAGGTCAATGTTTTATGACCCCCGCAATTAGGATTATGATACGATTGATTAACAAGAACTTTAAAGGCATATATCAATGTAATCATATCCTTAGCCTACTTTTTAATAACATAACAACAGATAAAAGTAATGTTAATATTATGTAAAACAAATATTTACTTTTTAAGACCTTTTACACTTTACAAATGTTAAATGTTGACCACAATCAAATAGTTGTCATGGTCAAAAAGGGATATTTTACGTAAAAAATGTTATTTGTATAGAATTCTTAAAACCATATACACACATTATTATATTCAATTTAAGTTTTAAAAAGGTGTTGTAGTACAGGGTGTATAAAAATTTACTACAAATATTTTGAGATCGTATTTTTGAGGTCATAATCACTGTCGAGGTACATCCAGGTAAGTTACATTAAATAATGGATTATTTTAAATTGTAGGTACATTTTTGTATTAATAGAGAACTATTGCAAGTTGCCTTATTAAGCTCGGGAATTATTAATACCGGCCTTATTTAAATAGTGCTTGTACCCATAATTTAGAGTTATTGCAAATCATGTTGACAGTAACATTAACATAAAAAAAATAGTAGATTTTCTTTATTGTTTTTTGTTGTAGGGTTTTGTTTAACAGAATTACAGAAGTAAATTTGAAAAAGCAAGGTTTTAAGTATTTTTACTTCTAAAAACTTTTCGATTTTGTGGTCGGCAGCCGTTCGGTTAGACGAACAGTTCCGAAGTTCAAATAAGACCAAAATAAGGCATGACCTAAAATCGACATAAATAAAGCCAGGCACTATCCCTATTAAGAGATTCCTTATACCACCATGCATCTGCGCAAGTTCAGATGTCAAAATAAAGCCGGTATTATTAGTGCCTGGCCTTATTTTACGGTGCAATATTTCTCTAATAACACGAGCAGTGTGATTATTAGGTGGTCCTTATTCAGTGTATGTTTAATCTTTTTTACAATAGTTCGAATAGATTTTAAATATGTCAAAAACAATTTTTGCCAAATTGCAGCTCCCTAATTTTGAAATTAACCCGGCCTCCACGACCGCCAAAATGTTAAGTGAAATTAATATGGAAAAAGTTCTGTTATTTTTTTATTTTTTTATGTTATCCAATAACCAACCAATCATATCGAAACCTGATAATTCTGGTTGCAAATTTAACGCTCTGCAAAAAGACCCCTTATGATTTTTTGCTAACTTTATTAGTTTAAATATCAATATATCAAATGATGTTAACATCGTATAAATAGCAAAAATTATAGCAATCCTTTTCTGTAGAGCCTTAAATTTGCAACAAGAAGGAAATATCATGTGTGGCCGGTGGCCGTCGATGGCCATAGGGTCTATGCTGGTTTGGAAACTTCTTGTTTAGGCCCCTAATAAAATTTTACCTGATCTGACCCTTTTTTCTGGTTTGCATGGTCGTCTCGACAAAAATGCATAAATATTTCTTCTTCTTTGGTACCCTAAGGGTGGGCATAGAATTCTTAAGTGGATTTATAAAGTGGATATTCGTCTTGGGTTTAATAAAGGAATTTAAAAAAAAGGTTCAACTAACCACAATGGGAGTGTGAGGCGGTTAAACATCGATGAAGACTAAAATTTTATATGAACGCTAAATTTTTGTTCAATTAAACTACACTAGCAAGTCGGCCATGGAAAAATCTTAATATTAATTTGGTCCAATCCATTTTTGGGAATCAACAAAGGGTTTTGGAGAAAATTGCCTTTGAATAAGAGCGCGCAATTTTCGGAAGTGTGTTACGAGAACAATAGCTTAAAGGAATGCATTTATGAAATATTTTTATAGAAAAAATCCTATTTTGGCCCTTAAAAATATGTTCTTAAAATATTTATACCAAATTTTAAAATACCAACTTGTATAAAATTTAATTTTATTTATTTAAAAGATCGCTTTAAAAACAAACAATTTCGCTTCAGAGCAGTGGCGGCTATTCAGGTATAGTAAGTGAAGTGAAACTAATAAAACATAATTACATTACAACATAAAAAAACATATTACAATATCTCTATTGCAATTCAATTCATTTTTCTCATTTCTATTCCTTATTTGTAAAATTCGCCATGAAAAATCTAGCATATAAATTAAACGCTGGCGCGAGTCGCTTTCCTCCGCTTTCGGCAACGCGACATCGCAATCCGCGATCAGCAAGTGTATTGTATTGCAAATATAAAACGGACCAAAGTATACACCTCATGCGGAGTTTTGTTTACGCTTTGACGCTCCGTTGCCATGACAACGCTATACGTGCCGGCGGCCAGAATCGCGGGTTGGAGTATCAGGTGTATTGCTTGGTAAATCGCTAGCCTTAAAAAGATAGTATAGGTTTTGGTCGTTTCGTTGGTTTTCACGTATTATTTCGGTTGTTTCCGTTTAAGTATTATTCGCGACAGTGATTTTTCACAGGAAGAAATTAAAGGACAGTACAGAGCACTTCTCTATAAAATATTAGATCATATTTTGATGGAAATGGAAGTAAGATTCGAAGATTGTTACAAACTACAATTTCTTGTCTTGCTGATACGGCAAAATTTGGCCAGTATAACCAAACTTTTTCCACTGATTCTTTTCAAAATTTATTGGAGATATATGCCGAATCATTTTCAAAAAATCAGCGGCTCAAAAATAAACTTGACCTAATATTTGCTGATGAAAGGTATAGAAATATTTCATTGCAGCAGTTAGTGAAACAAGTTGGCGCAAATAAAGACATTTTTACCGAGGCGTATAAACTTTTTTCGCTAATTTTAACGATACCGTCGACAAGCGTGTCAGTGGAACGGAGTTTTTCTTGTCTTAAGCGTTTAAAAACTTTCTTAGGAAACACTATATTCCAAGATAGACTTTTATCTTTGGCCAATATTTCAATTCAAAAGGAGCTTCTACAGTAACTGATAAAACCTCAACCATTTTATAAAGATATAATTGATAAATTTGCTGCATTAAAAGATAGAAGGATTGATTTGGTGTATACAATTTAGGGAAGTTTAGATATTAAAACTTTTACTTAAACTTTTAATAGTTAAGTAATTTCAATTTTGCTAAAATGGTAAATGCGCTTTTTTCCCTTCCTGCACTACACCTGTTTTTAGACCCACGAGCCTCCACTGTTTCAGAGTTTACAATCTTTACACGCCTTGTGATGACGTCAGTAGAGTCATCGACTCTATTGCAAATATTTTTATTACCTGCACTATTCCACGCAGGTAGTTATACTTCTTGATGTATTCACATTATTTATGGATCTTTCAGCAACTCAATAAATTTTTATAGGGTTATTTGCCTTTTCGAAGGTCAAATCTTAAGTAAATGATATATGCAGAGCTCGAAGGACATAAACAGTCGGGGAAAAGAAAAAACTTATTAAAATATACTTAGTTTTTACATCATAATAACTGTTTAAGCACAACATAACCATGGAATGTTACTCATTTGTCACGAGTATGACTTTTGTAAGTCATACGAGAGAAAAATGAGTATTCCGTATGAGTCGCATACTATACTTTTTCTACGACTTTTTTGCGGATTTATATCGATACAAACAATATATTTCATATTCAGTGTATTTATTTTACCTCAGGGCCGTATTAACTGTTTAAGGCGCCCTAGGCTACAATTCCGGGGGCGCCTATTTTTCACCAAAAACTTTTTGAAGAGTCTTGAAGGTACTTTCCTCCGTAGCGCCTATTTTGAGTGCCAGGCAGACGCCTTACTTCACCACCCGAAATAAAATTTGATGACCAAAAAAAAGGTCACTCTCTCCTTTTCACGCCTATTTGCCAATTTCATTCCAAAGCACGTTACTCACAGAGAAATTACTCACCAAAAATTCCCACTCAACCTAAACTTTTTTAAAACCTTCCCTGTCTAGCGCCTATTACTTCCCTGTCTGGTGCCTATTACTCCCCTATTTTTCATGGCGCCCTAGGCTGTAGTCTAGTCAGCCTAATGGTTAATACGGCCCTGTTTTACCTTGTAGAACCGTTCTCTGAACTGTCAATAGTGTCAAGAACGGCTCTACAACATGAAAAAATGTCAAAAAATTGTAAAAGGAACACTTATGGTGTCGTTCCGGGCGATTCTGGAGCATAAAAGGAATGCAGCAATTCCCGATTTGTGACCGAATATTTGTCAGCCATGACATACGCGGCATTACAGCCTACTGCAAATTTTTTTTTAATTTTTAGTTGATTTAACGTACTTATTAGATATTTTTATACTCATATGTGACTAAAAAGTAGTGTTCTTGTCTGAAAAATCATATTAAGAAATCGAGGTTCTTGAAAAAATTCACATTTAAAGCACCCTACGACAACCGTGGGTATTGGATGTGGGTTATGAGCGTGGGTAATGGCCGTGGGTAATGAGCGATATTACCTGTTTAAAATCACATAAAGAATGTATACATTCTTAAACAATCGGGGGAAAAATTGGTTTTCCGATGTGGATATTTTCAGGATACTGGTTTAAAACTGACAACAACGCACGAACTACATAACTTTTTCAGATAGACCGATTGGAGGTACGCGAGGACTCGCCTCGTAAAATCTGTTTACTTACCTTTTGCAAAAACACCAAAAAGGCATAATCTATTAATTACCACGTTATAGCTATACCGTACCCAGCAAACACTATTTGCCGGCAATATACGTTTTTCATATTGGCATTGATGGTAAAGCATTGGCAATTGGTGGCAATATTATGCCAACATCTAATACGCATTAAAAAGTTAACCCTAAATAAACACTCAATTGCCAATAAATTTTACATGCAGGCAAATTGCCGGCAAGCATACAAAAATAGTGGCATACCAATCCTGATTAAATGAAGCATGCCTTTTTATTGCAGGCAAATAAATATTGGATTTTTGAAGGCAAACCCTCAACACATATTTATACTTTTCAAACCATATTATTAACATTGGTATTTAACTAACATTCGAGTAATTTTTTTGATCTGTTTTATTCAAGTAGACTGTTAGAAGCTGTAAACATTTCGTTTAAAACCTTTTAAATTTGTAGTTACCTAAAAAAATTATATGAAATCAGGGAGTTGCCTTATTAAAAGTTTTAAAGACGTGTTAATAAAAAAATATATATATATTTAATAGTTTTATTTTTGACATTTAACTCCTTTAAAAAATTTCTCCCCATGTTTTGGATCTGAAAATTGAGTGTAAGTGTCCCTTAAATACTTACTATTTTAATGTATTTTCTTTTGATTTACTATCTTTTTTAATTTAATTACATACTTTTTTTTTTCTTGTTTATTGTTACGGTATAAAAATTTATATTATGTAATTTTTTTATTGATAAAGTTTTCCTGCCTTTTTTCTCATTATTTTCAAATACAAAATTCTAAATATGTTATTTAACTTTTGGGACATTCAAATTATAAAACTTGCAGTTCTTATTTAATGATAAATGCCATTATCCTAAACGCATTTTTTGCCAATAATTTATTAATGATGGATGCCTTCATCCTAAACGCATTTTTTTGGCATAACTTATCAATGACGGATGCCATCACATTATCTGCAAAACGTGGCCTAATAACGGCCAATTGCCCACTTTCGCGTCTTTTTGATATCTTTTTGCCAATGCCTTGCCATTAAAGAGTGTTGGCAATGCCAGTAAGTTAAATGTAAAACGCCGGCAAAAAATGTTAATATGGGGTATCAGCTAAGTCAAATGGTTTACAAGCAATGCGTGGAAAAGAGACGGTCTAACACGCATAGAATACCATAGATAGAGATTAAATAAATAATTTATATATACAAAACAAGGTGACACATTATTTTAATGAGTTCCATATGAATCCGAGAGATTGCTTACATATTCCTGGACAACCTGTATAGAATCATATCACATATTTAACAAAACAACCGAAATTTCCAAATTTTTTAATTATAAACTTGTTCTCGTAGGTAAGTGATATTTTATGTTAATTTTTGGAAAACCCCTAAAATATATTACTGTTATTTAAAATAATATCATTTTTACCAACCTATGTGTCACCAAACAACATTCTTTATAAACAGGATCCAACTTTAAAAATGGATTTGTCCTTGCTGAAGGATAAATACGTATGTATCTCCTTTTATTCAGCATCTCGATGATATCATTGTATTTTCTGTGAAATATTTTTTATTATTTTAAAAGTTCATTGATAAATACACTTTTTTATGGTAGTCTGTAACCTTTCCTAAGAAGGTATCAGATATAGAATTGTTATTATTTTAATTAATTTCTGTTATTGCCACAACTAACTTCCTTACTATTACCTTATATATTAAATTAAGCCTATTATGTTTAAAAAGGACAATAAAAAGGGAAACATGTGAGCTCTATCTTATTTTTACACTCTTTTATTAGCTTGGGTTGTATGTATGTATGTATGTATTTAACGGAATCTTTAAGCTTAATTTTCATGCAATAATCTGCAAACAGTATCCCGTTATCCTGATTAGGATCGCCAGGATAAAAACACGCTTTTATTAGCTTTGGTTGTATTTATGTATGTATGTAACGGAATCTTTAAGCTTAATTTTCACCAACTTCCAGCGATTCGATTTCTTTGAAACTTTGCACACGTATCAAGGACCCATGACAATGCAATAATCTGCAAACAGTATCCCGTTCGTTATCTTGATTAGGATCGTTTAAAAAACTAAAAAAACACGCTTATATGCAACCGAACTAAAAATTAAAAATAATTTTTCATTAAAAAAATATTTTCACTTCATAGTAAAAGCGTGGGGTGCTTAATATATTAAATGTTATAATTATTATATTTGCCAATATCTATGATGGAAGAAGTTATGAAAAAATGAGTAAAATGCACCCCACGCTTTTTACTATGAAGTGAAAATATTTTTTTAATGAAAAATTATTATTTTTAATTTTTTAGTTCGGTTGCATATAAAAGCGTGTTTTTAGTTTTTTAAACTATTAATTATTTTTTTCATTTTTTAGTTCGTTATATTGCACAAAATTCTTAATATAACAGTAAATTAGAACATACTATTTAATTAAGCAGCAAAAAGAAAATAACCGATCCCCTATGAAATGACAATGAGTAGCAAATTTTAAGAATTTGCAAAAAGATTGCAACTCACTAAAAAATTTCTTCTTCATTAAAGTAGCAAAGTTTCAAAATTTTGCCAACGGAGAGATGGCAATCCAGGCAATGTTTGGACCGTTGCAACATTTTGCAATCCACTAAAAAATTTCTTCTTCATTTAATAGCAAAGTTTGAAATTTTTCCAACAGATGGCACATCCTAGGTGTTTGTTTTTATAATATAATGGAATTTTTTTTCCTGGCGATTAAAAAAGATAAATAAAGGGATACTGTTTGCAGATTATTGCATTGTCATGGGTCCTTAATACGTGTGCAAAGTTTCAAAGAAATCGAATAGCTGGAAGTTGGTTAAAATTAGGCTCAAAGATTCCGTTACATAGGCAGCCAGATAGGATAGTTACAACCCAAGCTAATAAAAGCGTGTTAAAAAGGGAAACATGTGAGCTCTATCTTATTTTTACACTCTTTTATTAGCTTGTTGAAGTTGTATGTATGTATGTATGTATTTAACGGAATCTTTAAGCTTAATTTTCATGCAATAATCTGCAAACAGTATCCCGTTATCCTGATTAGGATCGCCAGGATAAAAACACGCTTTTATTAGCTTTGGTTGTATTTATGTATGTATGTAACGGAATCTTTAAGCTTAATTTTCACCAACTTCCAGCGATTCGATTTCTTTGAAACTTTGCACACGTATCAAGGACCCATGACAATGCAATAATCTGCAAACAGTATCCCGTTCGTTATCTTGATTAGGATCGCCAGGATAAATAAATTCCTTTATAGATTTTCTGTAGGAGAGTAACAGAGAAAGAGCTAGTGCGCGATCTGCGCATGCGTGCAGTTTCGGACGTACTCTCAGCATAAGGCTGACAGAAACTTGTTCGGAGTAGTTGCGTTCTGAAACCCCATGCAACAGTGAAGCTTTAAATGAAATGATTAGATTTCGAAATAGTTCGTGAAACATTTCAAAATCACATGTCCGCAGAAAACTAATTGATATATCGAACTAAAAAATGAAAAATTTATAATAGTTTAAAAAAACTAAAAAACACGCTTTTATATGCAACCGAACTAAAAATTAGAAAATAATTTTTCATTACAAAGAGTTTGTATTACAGTAATAAAAGGTCAAACAATGAATCATAATTATATACCTCAAAATAGAATTATAATAAAATTTAAGATAATAACAGAATAATTCACTTCAGAATAAAAGCGTGGGCTGCTTAATATATTAAATGTTACGATTATTTCCTTTGTAAATATCTATGAGGGAAAAGTTATGAAAAAATAGTAAATCGCAAAATTTTAAACCAGGTGGATGTAAAAATTAATAAAGATTTCGAAGAGATCCAGATGAAGAAAAATATTTTTTATTAAGGTCACTTACCCTTTACAAAGCACTAGCTGACCCGTGCCCACTTCGTTGGGTGTTACCTTGGAATTACCTTTTACAAACAAAGTTACAAACTTTACGTCTTTATAATATTAGTATAAATTGAACTGGCCGACTCTCGATAAAAGTTGATACCGATCACTAAATAATGTTTTTTTAAGGGATATTTTCTTTGTTAGCTGCTTACAGCCAATATAGCAGCTGTAAGCACTTTCATTTTTTGACAAATAATGACGTCAGTCTTACAGGAGCTCACAGCGGTTGTCAGCGGCGTCAGGAGATGTCTAACCACTGTCTAACAGGATGAAAAAACAAGGAGGGGGAAATATAGCCGAATTTGAGGTTAAAAGTCAAACAAAATTGACTAAATGATTACAAATAACAATAACAATAGTATGTGTGGAAAACCATGTGAAGGATTAATTTACCTGCCATTAAAGATATTTGCGCATTTTTGTTTTAAAACTGAAGTTGCCATTTTTTAGATTATATTTTTTTATATCATTTGTCATTGGCGGTAAGCGCTTTTATTTTTCGATTTACATTACAATGACGTCAGCTGTTAGACAAGCTTGTTAGCAGCTGTAAGACAGAAGAATTAGAAATTAGTACGGTATCAACGGTAAGATTATATCTTACCATCCAACAGTGACATTAATCATATAAGACTCTTGCTTTTCGTGTTCTTCACCATGGACCAGGTACCAGCCACTTTGATATGTCCTGTGAGGCAGGCGCAATTAGTCAGTGGAGAGGGGTCCAGGTGAATGACACAAAAGCAGGAGTTTTTTCTCTTAACTATCGAAAGGATAGATATTTTTCATAATATGTTTTTACGACAGTAGGGATTTATTTTATGTTTTATTTGTTTTCTGGGAGATTAAATTTAACAAATATTATTTGGCTTTTCTCCAGAATAAAATTAAAAAGTTTATTTAACATTTTAAGAAAATTAAAACTTTCATACATTATGAAGAACTATTCTGCTCTTACCAATATAATAAAAGTTATTATTACTTTAAAAGAAATAAAAGAATGAAATATTCAATATTCAGTTACTTACAATACAAAGGTTTCAATCTATAAACAAAGGTTCATTAGCACTCGGTTGAAATCATTTTAAAGCAATAAAATAAAATCCTAACAAGACGCCAGACGAGAACTGGGCCAATGGTTGCGTCTCAAAAATGTGGTAAATAGTTTACCAAAAATGTGGTAAACAGTTTACCTCAAAAATTTCTTATAAACTTGTTAGAAAACTGAAAAAAAAAATTAAAAATGAAATGTCTGATGGACACTTTAGAGTTTGACATTACTTTTGAAAAAAATAACTGAATATTTCATTATTTTATTTCTTTTAAAGTAATAATAACTTTTATTATATTGTGTAAGAGCAGAATAGTTCTTCATAATGTATAAAAGTTTTAATTTTCCTAAAATGTTAAATACACTTTTAATTTTATTCTGGAGAAAAGCCAAATAATATTTTGTTTAAAGTAGGGATTTATTTTCATTTATTTTTATATTGAACTTGTCGACTCCCGATAAATTTGATGCCGATCACTAAATAATGTTTTTAACACGCTTTTATTAACTTGGGTTGTAACTATCTATCCATCTATCTATCCATCTATGTAACGGAATCTTTGAGCCTAATTTTAACCAACTTCCAGCTATTCGATTTCTTTGAAACTTTGCACACGTATTAAGGACCCATGACAATGCAATAATCTGCAAACAGTATCCCGTTATCCTGCTTTGGATCGCCAGGAAAAAAATTCCATTATATTATTATAACCACTGCTTGATACCACCAAGTGTCATCTGTCACCTGTACGTCCCAGTGGTACCAACCACCGGCCATTTCAAAGAGTTCGATCTGAATCGATTTTACTCAAATTTTATATTAGGTTATTTTCAGAAAGTCCATCTGAAAAACTTTGCTACTCTTGACAAAATGGCAAAAAAAAAATTTTTAGTGGGTTGCCATCTGTTGGCAACATTCCAAACTTTTATACATACATAAATGCATATCGAACTAAAAATGAAAATAAATAATAGTTTAAAAAACTAAAAACACGCTTTTTATATGCAACCGAACTAAAATTAGAAAATAATTTTTCATTACAAAGAGTTTGTCACTTCAGAATAAAAGCGTGGGGTGCATTTTACTATTTTTTCATAACTTTTCCCTCATAGATATTTGCAAATAGAATAATTATAACATTTAATATATTAAGCACCCCACGCTTTTATTCTGAAGTGACAAACTCTTTGTAATGAAAAATTATTTTCTAATTTTTAGTTCGGTTGCATATAAAAGCGTGTTTTTTAGTTTTTTTAAACTATTATTTATTTTAGTACGGTTCCAACGGTGAGATTATATCTTACCGTCGAACAATGACATTGTTCATATAAGACTCTTGCTTTTTGTTCACGATGGACTCGCTACAGCCATTTTGATAAGTCCTGTGAGGCAAGCAAAACTAGTCGGTGAAAAACGTCAGGTGGTTGACACAACAAGCAGGAGTTTTTTTGACTGTCGAAAAAGGGACATCTTTTTTTATAACGAGTAAAGTGTGTTAAAATACCCGAAAATTATTTTAAATAATTAAATAATTACCATTTTTAACCAGTATATCGTGTTTTTATAATACATAGAACGACAGTACTTATCAGCAACATAATGGGTACATCTATATAATATAATATGCCGAAATTTAAATATTTCAATTTAAAATTCATACATTATTTATTTATTTATTTATCCGGTTCCTTAAGATTGTTTACCTAATGCTAACTCATAAACAATAGCAGCATATTATAAAGTCAAATTAAAAAAATAAATTACTGCGTCTATATGAGCCTGAATAATCACATCTGTATTCGGGAAATTCCAAATTAGAGGAATTGTTATGAGTATATATACTTAAATACATAATTTTTGTTCTCAATATAAAAACAACATTGCTGTTAGTGACATTACGTTTTTTTTTTCTTTTAATTTTATAATGACCGGAAGATTAGTCTAACATGTGATGGACAGACCTGAACAACTCAGTACAAAAATCAACTCTTCCCCCTCTTACACCCCACCGACCCTGTAGCTACAACACTGCTATGTTTAGTAGTTACTGTTTACTATAATGTTTCCATATCATAGACGTTTAGACACTTAAGCTTTACTACCACCAACTAAATGTAACAAGAACACTTTTAAAACCTTTTAGGATGGTGCCTTTTGACGAGTCTACCATGAATATTCATACCGCCATATATGGAAGCGGCGCTTTATTCCAGCCTGTCAATGTGAAATGTTTTGGGTGTCGGACTGGGCAAAACGCGTCACTTTTTTGTCGTATAAGTTTACCACAATTTTTTGCCTGCAATTTTTAAACATTGTGCCAAAAATCGTAAGGGTTATAGTTACGAAACCCGCCCAATCCGATACCCAAAACATGTCAATTGGTCTTATGGTTTTGCGACTGTAACTTGAAATACATTGCGGTAAACTTGTCCGACAAAAAAGTGACGCGTTTGCCCAGTTCGACACCCGAAACATTTGACATTGACAGGCTGGGTTAAAGGGCCACTTCCATATACCGGGTGTTGCTCCGTCGAGCGGGACATAGGAATCCCATGTAAATTTTGAAGTAGTTAAATATTGGCTCTCCTAATTATTTTAGAAAAAATGCCATTAGGATTTATTGAAGACCACAGTAAGTTCCACCCAAAATGAAAATTTGAGCATTTTTCAACCAACCAGTAAAGAGTAAACTGCTTAATACTTCTGCAACGTAGTATTTTATTATGCACCCTGTTCTCTAGAAATCAACAATAAAAACACTATATCGATTTATCAGTGACAATTTAGATCATTAAGTTATAATGTCATTGCCAAAACTGAAATAATTTTATACGGGAATTTCAAAAAGAATCCTCGCGTTTCATTTTAGTTTACAGCTAATTCCAACACATGCACTCACCGTTACGCAAGACAATAAAACAAATTTTTCTACATTTAGAAATCAATGCTCAAATATTCCTCCATTAACTGCCAGACAATAACCCAAACGATTATAAAACTCATTTCTTACGTTGGACGTTGGCTAGTTGATACATCCCATATTCTGGCACATTCAGACGGAAATAGCATTCCTTAGCTGGACTAAATTTTCATATTTTTTATTGGTAGCTTAGTTTTTAAATGTCTCCATAGAAAAAATCGTTTGGCGAAAGATCACGTCGATTTTCTTCACATTTGCAATTATTGATTACTGTGCCTGTAGTTTCAAATTTTTTATTGTTGATTTACTTGGTATTGGCCTATTGGGAAAATAGGCTGCAATCATGGCCGCTACTCCTTGATAACTCATTTCCCTGGTAAAACCATTTTATAATAGTGATTTTAATTTAAGTAGTTCATTATTTAAAAATGATGTGACATTGATCTGACAACTTGAGAGTAAGAGGGTTGAAATAATTTTTCTGGTATTTTATTATGCAAACTTCTCATAATACAGGGCGCATAGGAAGATAGGAGATTCGTAACTTATTTTAGCAGGGATTCCCTATGTCCCGCTCGACGGAGCAACACCCGGTATAGCGTTATAAATATTCGTGGTAGACTCAAGTCAAAAGAACCCCCTAAAAAGGTTTAAAAAGTGTTCTTATTTGAAGTCCATTTCATTTACTGGCCGGGGACTAATTTCTTTCATTTGATGTACGGTTTTCGCGTAATTTTTTCTTAATAAAAATCCCATACGTTGCTGACTTTTTGTCGGTTACTGTATATTTTTTATTGTTTTAGGTGTATTCGCAGATGATCTTCCAGTAACCCAGCAATGTTTGGGTTGCATCTGTGAAGCCTTATTTCCGGTTGTAACACCACAAATTCTTGTTCCGGTGACGTATGTGGTCCTTTCTAGGGATAACCTGGGCCTACTGGGCCGACTCTGGCAAACCAACTGTAAGAGGGGAATCCCCTGAAGCCCTCAAGCCTACGCACACTGTGCTGGAGATACCTATTGTGCTGCTTTGTCTGTACAAGGATACATGAAGCAAATTCCAACAGGTAAGCCAAATATACCGGGTGATGCATCGCCGGGCGGGACATAGGAAATCCCTGTAATTTTTAATGGTGTCAATTATTGGCTCCCCTAATTATTTTAGAGAAAAATTCTATTGAAGTTTATTGAATGGCATGCAAATCTACGTCCATGGTAAAAACTTTAGATTTTTCAGTTAACCCGTTGCTAGTTAGATGCTAATATATTTTTAAAATTGTTACATTATCAGGGCCGCTCTTAGAGTGACTTGCGCCGTGGTGCAAAAAATTATTGGCAGCCCCTAGGTGCAAAAAAAAGTCTGTTTTCGAATTTTAAAAGTTTATTTACAAAATACCTCTCGTCATTTCCGAAAACTTTCACCCTTTATTTCACAATTTTCCGCCCCCGGGAAGTGCCTTGCACCACTTGCACCACCCGATAAGCACGGCCCTGTACATTGATTATCGCCTCATATTTATGAACAACAATAAAAATACCAGTTATTTTTGAAATATTTATTACGTGCTATTTTGTATATGCTAACTAGTATTTTGTTGTTCATAAATATGAGACGACCTAATATGTAACAATTTTAAAAATATCTTAGCATCTAACTAGCAAACGGGTTAACCGAAAAATCTAAAGTTTTACCATGGACGTAGATTTGCATGCTCTCCAATAAACTCCAATAGACTTTTTTTTCTAAAATAATTAGGGAGCCAATAATTGACTCCATTAAAAATTACATGGGGTTGCACATGTCCCCGCCCGGCGATGCATCACTCGGTACACACATTCCAGCTTTCAAATCAAAAAGCTTCATAGGCAGTAATGCGTAGAAAGCAGATGGTCTAACACGTGTAGACGGGTAAGAGATTAAATAAAGAATGCCAGTATGTAAATATGATGACGTATCGGTGGCTGGTGTATATTAGCAAAGAATACCAATCCATAGAACCCCTCAAGTGAGATTTCAGCGTACCCTAAAAATTTTCAGGTACCTACCCTGACCAACAGATGGCGAAAGTAGTACGATGTCGCTTTGCTAATACGATTACCGTCAAGAAATTGATAAATGGTAGTATCCATAAGATTATTAAATTTATGATTTCAGAATAGGATATATCGATGGGTTTTTGACAAAACATCGTAAGCGACATTTGTCAGTTTTTCGAGAAACGTTTTTTTTCACATTGGCTTTATTTCAGATGAAGATATGTTCTATATTGGTTCGGCGGTTTATTTAATTAATTATAGTAATTTGGGTACACGCCAAAAAATAAATTAAGAGTACCAAAAAAAAAAAAAAAAAAAAATAAAGCAAGTAAATAGAGAACTAAAAATCGACGTTTTGGTGGCAAGTCTGCCACACCGTTGATAAATTGAATAAAATATAAAAAATTTAAAAATTAACTATTATTTAGGTTTAGAATTTTAAAAAATTTTAGCTTTTTTTTAGGAGATTCTGAAAATTTTGACATTAAATGTTAAATATGTTTGTTTTGTAATTCAAATTAAGAAGAAATCTAAAATAAAAACATTCAGATCTCGGTTTTCTATAAAAATAACGCGATGGGAAGAAAAAATCGTTTCCCGTAAAATTGGCGAATGTCGCTTACGATGTTTTGTAAAAAGTCTGAAATAATAAATTTAATAATCTTATGGATACTGGGTCCATTTATCGGGGATTTTATTTTTATTAAATTCTTGCGTATATCCTCACTCTAACTGATCGGGCCGACTGCTCGTCAGCGACTGCTATCAATATCTGATGGTAATCGTATTAGCAAAGCGACATCGTACTACTTTCGCCATCTGTTGGTCAGGATAGGTACTAAATTTTTTTAGGGTACGCTGAAATCTCACTTGTGGGGTTCTAGTAGGATTGGTATTCTTTGGATATAAGTCTAAAAGCCAGTGGATGGCAGACGTGCGTATTCTTACCAAAGTCTCCAAACCAAAAAACCAAGATAAACCTGTGTAAAATTAGTCATTCACACCTATTTTGGTTAATAATATTTATTTTGTTTTGTTTTTAGGATTGTAATGGTGATGGAAAAATCGACTGTGACGATTTTGCTGCTATCCATAAATTTGGAGGTTATGGATGTCAAGGAGCTTTGCCAGAACCCTATGGAGAACGGTATAGACAGTGCAAAGCCATTGTCGGTGGTCACTAATAATGGCAAGCCTAACACCAAAAAACAGCCAAAGTCGTACTAAAATAGGCAAAAAATCGGATTTAAAAATAATAAACGGTTAAAACAAACACTATTTATAATTTTAATATAAATGATTCCTTGATACGTGCCAATTACTAATATTTGCCTATTGCGATCACTAAATGTCCTGCCATTTTTATTTTGTAATTTGTCCAAATATTTTTTTACTTTTAATTTATATATAATTTATAGTAATATTTGTCACTGTAAGACTGTCTTATAAAAAATATTATATAACTCATTTTGTGTTTTTATTTCAATTTTCCATTGATTATTAAGTTCACTTAGTAATTTTTATTAAAGAAAACAATAGCTTTGTTCGCGGGTTCGATTCTGAACCGGTTCTGGGACTATTCGCATGCGCAGTTAAAAAGCAGCGTTCGCGGTTAGTAAAATCCTGAATTTCTAGTAACAGTTCTGTGTTCGCGGGTTACAATGGAATCAGTTCATTACCGGTTCGTAACTGATTAACAGTCCTGGGATTTTTGTTGAAACTAAAAGTTCAGTTCGGAATTTCATGCGCATTGTCGACATGGTCAGCTATTTTCTGTTTTTGTGGTACAGAAATAAATCGTTGTATTACAGTTTAGTTGTTTCTGTCACTTTTTATGCGGTTTAATATACCTGTTTTTTTTATATGTTTTTGTGATTCTGAGTGTATATGTTAGGATCAAACACCGATTTCGGCCAATGGTCGAAAAATACGGCCAAAACGCGTTCTGCCCCCACCATATTGCCAATGTCCGAAATATCGCTTTCCGGCTATTTAATGTATACCAGAACGCGTTCTGGATCTTTTGAAATTGCCAGAATGCGTATTGACTTTCGCAGTTAGCCTGAAAGCATTCTGGTTAGTTCTGGTTAGTTCTGGTTCTGGTTAGTTCTGGTTCTGGTTAGTTCTGGTTCTGGTTAGTTCTGGTTCTGGTTCTAGTTCTGGTTAGAACTAACCAGAACTAACCAACCTACATCGATTACGAATTACAAGTTGAGACGTACAAAATCGCTTTCTGGACGGTTTGTTTGTATGCTCGACGCGTTCTGGCAATTTTAAAAGATCCAAAACGCATTCTGGTCTATAATAAACGGCCGGAAAGCGATTTTTCGGACTTTGGTAATAGGTTAGTGACCAGAATGCGTTTTGGCCGTGTTTTTCGACCATTGGCCGAAATCGATGTTTGATCCTAACATATATAAACAAAGGATTTTTAATTGTATTCCGTATGAATGTATGTATGCAATAAAATAAATAAAGATTTAATTAAAAAATGTAGACAATATTACAAGATTTTACCATTTCTTGTTGTTTGAATTTTATCTTTAGTTAAATACACATACTTATGTTAAAAACGAGAGGAGGCAGGGAATCCCTCGTCTTCCGCCGAGAGACCTCGAGTGGCTTTCGACAGTATAACAATTTACCTTTTTGTTTAAATTTTTTTTTTTTTTGTATAGTATCCAATTTAACCATGAAAAATCCTAACCAAAAGGCTAGGTTAGAATACATCCTCAGCTGTATAGAAAATCGTTCGCGATAAATAAAAATTCCGAACTAATAAATAACAAGACATGCGCTTTAAAACAATTCTAAACCAGTTCGGTTCTGGTTCAGAATCAGTTCATTACTAGACCCGCGAACAAAGCTATTATATCCCCTTAGAGTAAGCAGGGAATTGGACCGAAAAGTGGGGAGCGCGGGTTTGTAAAGACCTTGCTCGCTCTTTCTTTAGTGACGGTATTTTCAATGGAAGTCAAAGTACTGTCCGGAACACTGGCAGTGGGCAGCGCGAGTGGCAGTGGGCAGCGGCAATAGCTGTATGTAAAGGAGGAATTCAAGAAAATTCATACACAGTAGTTATATTCGTCTATTTCAGCTGACATGTGTTATTTTTATTTGTTTGTCTAAAGCAAGGTTAATTTATATACTAAAAAGATTGCGACGAAACCTTGACTTCAAGCTTAATTCATATACTTGCAAAATGCGATTTGTGAATTGCGGAATGTTTTCTAATTGGTCAACTTCGAATGTGTCGTTCGAAATTTACCAATGAGAACACGTTCCCAATTCGCAGATGGCATTCGCAAGTATACAGTGTGTCCAAGATAAGGATAAGCATGGGAATCTCAGTACTTATTGGAGATACAGCTTAGGTTAAATTAGAAAAAGTTGTGTTTTTAAAGCTTATTTACATGCCGTTTAAAAACTTGAAAAATTTTTATGGCCTGCTGAGATATTTGGCAAAAACGAAAATTTGACTATATCGATTTTATTTTTTCTAACTTTATTTGAAGAGAAATAAAAAACTAAAAACACTTTTTGTTGGCACTTTTTAGCTACTACATGATGGTATTTTTAGATTTTATACCTGACGTTTTCGTTTTCAAGAAACCATCATCAACTTTATTTTTTATATGGCTCGAAAAAAAAGTACACCCTGTATCTGATCCCATTTTCTATTACAAATTCAACTATGTATTACATGTCATATTTTAATTTTTAGTTAAAAGCAGAAATTGCATTTTCTATTTTTTTTTTAAAGTTATTTTTAAGTAGGCCTGCAAACAAATGCTTGGACCTTAATATCTGTTACCGTATCTGTAACATAATTTAATATCATTATAAAATAGTATTCTAGTTTTTCTAAATAAGCTTTAAAAAACACAACTTTTTTCTAATTTAACCTAAGCTGTATCTCCAATAGGTACTGAGATTCCCATGCTTAGGATCCTTATCTTGGACACACTGTATAAACTAAGCTAACGGTTTGGAGGTCGGGAACGCGAGGAAGGACTTATCTAAAACAGAAAAAAAAATTAGCAAGACTAAGTACAGTCACGATATTTCGACAGCCGATGATCAATCCAGTGGCGTCTAGAATTTGTTGCATTTCGTTTTGCATTGTTTTGAAGGTGATCTGTTTTAAAGATGTCATCCCAAATGTATTTTAATTAAAGTTGAAGAAGTTGCAACTTAAGAACAAATTAAAGAGTTTTGTAAACTGTTGACCTAATAATAATAAAAAACTGTATTTCTCTGGCATTGAGTGTTGACACTTAACAACAGGGCCGAAAAGGTTTCAGGTGACCTCAAAGACACAACCACCAATATAGCGGCAGTGTTAATTAGGCACTCCGCACATGGGTTGGTGAAACAGCGAAGAGACGGAGATTCGATGAGGTTTCGACAGTATGTACGCATATATTCGTGTTTGAAGTGGCAACAACCGTACAAGGACGAGCATACGTTTAATGGTCAATTTTTACCATATTCTTAGGCAATGAAATCATATGTTGATCGGAGAGCGCTAATGTTCCCTCGAACCCGACGGCGACGGGGCATAAATAACCCCGCTTTGGATTATCCACCGGGTCGCGTAAATAGAAACCCTACTCGAATTCGTCGGACCAACTGGACTAGAGATTTCTAAGCAGTTAAATACCAGAAACCCTACTCGAATACAGCTCCAGATCTTGACGTATTGGAGTAGGGTTTTCAATATTATTTAGCAAAAGGTTTGGAAATACTAAACTGTTGGACATTTAAACGGAATAATTTAAATTTTAGGTAATATTTTAAACCTAATTTTTGTAAAAGTTTATAAAAATATTTTAGTCCGGTTTTCGGCAAATTTTAACGCAATAATTAGCCTTAATGATTACCTACACCGCAGCCTTGGTATTAAACTTACCTCTTATGTACAGAGTGGTAAATATGACGTTTTTGGGATATTTTGTTGATCTGCAACTTTTTAAATAAAAAATTTGAATGATCCAAATTTTATAAAAATTATATTATTCTTTTCTGACAAACAATTTTGACAGATTTTTGATATCTCTGTAAATCTGAAAATATGATGTTTTTACTAAGAAAGTGACATTTTAGCGTTATTACCCTGTATAACGCTGACTATTAGTCCTGTAAACTTCTACTGTTTGATATTTTAAGCGAAAAGCAACACTTTTAAATGTTTTAAAAAACATTTATACAGGGTGGATATGTGGACAAAAAAGTAGATCTATGTGTAAAAGTAATTTTTTCAAAATATTCTAAATTTTTCCATAATTCTTGTTTTTCTTATGCCATAAACTACAGAATATATATATATATATATATATATATATATATATATATATATATATATATATATATATAATATTATATATATAAATATTATAAATAAAAAAATTTAATTTTTTCCTTATTTTATGGGTCAAAATTCGATTGAAAATCACATTTTATTTTATATCTTTGTTATTGTTTAGGTTATGCAATTTTGGTTAATAACATTTTAGATGGATAATTTAATTTTCTATATTTTATATTTATATTCTGTGGTTTATATAATATCAATAGGAAATGAGTCTTTTTTAAATAAAAAGTATGCTATTGACATAAGGTTTTCAAATCTTTTTGCTAAATAAACAATGAAAAGAACCCTATTCAAATTCGTCACGATCTGGAGCTGTATTCGGGTAGGTTTTCTGCTAATTAACTGCTTAGAAATACTAGTCCAGTTGGTCCGACGAATTCGAGTAGGGTTTCTGGTATTTAACTGCTTAGAAATCCTAGCCCAGTTGGTCGGACGAATTCGAATAGGGTTTCTGGTAGTTAACTGCTTAGAAACCCTAGTCCAGTTGGTCGGACGAATTCAGTAGGGTTTCTATTTACGCCACCGGGACAAAGAGTACCATAATAGAGCCCTCTAAGTACGCAAAAGCCTGAATCGTACCGAACATTATTTTTACAGACAAAAAAAATATAATATTTTCTTACCTGACAGGTTGACTTTGCTATTTTATTTCAAGCCTTTTTTCTGCAATCTTTTCCAGTGCCGGATATAGGGGGTGATATTTTTAACTGGCGGCAAATGTAAGCATGGTCGAGGTGAACTGGAACGGTGACCACTTGCGTTTGCTATCTAGATTTATTTAAATATTAATGGGAAGTCGTGATTGTAAGAGGCGAGGACCATTTTTTTGCCCTTAACTCTTTATTTGGGATAGTTTGTGTATTAAAGATGTCTAGATAGGGCGTTAAATGATGGGAAGAAGGGCGAATACTTTTCTGTATATTACATACGATTTAAAAAGCAATGGCCTTTTTTTGATCTTTAATTAATTCTTCCAAAAATTTAAAGGATGCAAAAATTGTTGGCCCTCCTAAAAAAATGGTCGAGGGGAGAGGCATAGGGCAATGTTTGCCTCGTGTTAAGAAGAAATGAAGATCCGGGGCTGATTTTCGAGGTGGGATCGCATCAACGTCCTATACGGCAGACGAAAGCGGGGTAAGCCAACAGCCCCTGATTGCGTTCTGTGTGAATATGCGGGCTCGTTGCAGCGGTAAATTTTAGGGGAGTACATAGCAAGTTGGTGGAAGGGATTCAGTGTATGATTTGGCTATGGTCGACAGTTTGGTTTCCATGCCGGTATAATAAAGTATAATTATTAAGTACACGACGTTTTTAAACCTTCTTTACAAATCCATCTTTGGTTCAAGAATTTCTTGACGTAACACTAGCGTAAAAACCATATACAATCATATGAATCACACACCGTAAACAAAATACAAAACAGTTCAGTATTGCATTTGTTTATTAAAGGACGCGGATTGCTGAGATCGGACACGCTAATATGCCTACGTGCTGTTGAAGCCTGTTAAAACCGCGTCCGCGTCGCTGTTTCACCGACCCATGTGCCGCGGGCCTTACTCTAGTTTTTACCGTCCTGTTTCTTTAATTAGTTGTTTGTTTATTGCAAAGAGAATAGACAAGGATAGAGGATCAATCGCCGTTTCGAAAAGTGGCACAATTTGAAAAATGGTTCTGCGGGATGGCAGGGCATGCGTATACGCACTCCAATGTCAAAATCGGCGGTATATTCAACAACATTGATTTATTGAGTAAATATACATAAAACATTAATAAAAAGTGTGAAATGTGGTTAATACTGAAATTTATTAATAATTTAATGACTAAATATTGGTAATTTAGTGCCAATGGTGTATTAAAATCTATTTGGTAGAAGTCTATTTTATTCTTAGATTGGAATAGGTTAATAAGAACTACAAATGAAAATCTAAATAGAATTATTTCTTAAAAACTAAACTTTTATTGTGAAATTACATATTTAGCTAAAGAATGGTTGTAAAATGTAAAAGAAGTGTATAATTTTAGGAAATATATGAAAATAGCACGCTTAAACTTACCAATCAAATAAACTATAGATTTATTTTGATCCTATTTAATTGAAAGGTATTATAGTGTATAAGTTAATATTACTTATACTGAGAAAAGCGTAGTGTTTCCATAGGCCACTGTGCTTGGTCCATTTTATTCGGTATTTACATACTTGTTTTTAGGTATGAGGGAAGCAGATAAGATTGTAGGTTTTAATTAACAATCAAAATTTAAGTTTCCACAATACTGGATATTTACTTATTTTGAAATAAAATACTTTTGTAAAGGAAGCTCAAAAATGCTCGGTATTACAGAAAAAACTCTTAATCCTAAACATCTTTTTTCCACAAATTTTCGATATTGACAAAAATAAGTGTACTTTCCTCTTAAGAAAAATTCATTATTTTTAAGATATTTCATATACCTACCACCGAAAACAATTAATATGGGATAGTTGAATTTTTCGTAAAATTAATAATAGTTTGCTTTATGGTACGAACTTAAGTAGACACACTTTAATCTCGGTTTGTACCTCAACTGGGTCAGTTATTTAGTGTTTAGGCCTTTTTATTTTTCGCTTTAGTATAATTTTTATCACTAATAATACTTTTTAAACTGGTCATTTGTCTGTCTTACAGTTCAAGGAAATTTTGTAAATATGGAGTGACGCACACAGAAATACTCTATTGGTTCATTGTGTTTTTACCTCCAGCATTAAATATATTTTACGTATTTATGTAAAATATTAATGTATATAATATTTTGTTAAAAAAATAATACTTACATAAAGTGTTAATTTGTTTTTATTCATAAAAAAACAACGTAAATAATTTAAAAAATAATTTATTTAAAAACCAATAAGTTTACACAAATGTTGTTTTAATAATTTATATTTATAACACAAGTCACACGTAAAATTAAACCGAATAAAACACTAAACAAATAAACAGCCACAACAATCACAAAACATCAGCCATATTAAACATATTGAAAGTCAAGAGTTTTGACATTTATAACAGCCAATAGCAAGCCGACAAAAGAACCTCTCATGCGCATGACGAGTAATCCCGCTGTGTTAAGTTAACCATCAAACCGGTTAAAGTTCGCAAGATATTTGGCTGATAGTATTGATTCAGACACAAAAATGTTACGTAAAAAGTGCGTACTGAAACAAAAAAATTATAAATAAATCCATACTTTTAACCAAACACGTGCTTTTTAACAACTGTAATTAAGAATAAAATAAAACTTTGACGAGCTCTTTCGGTCGCTGAACACAATCACAAGTCGCAGGTGTGTGCCCAGAGTTTCTTTATGAGAAGGGGTTTAGACATAAGCAAGACCGGTGATAGCTTTTGTCTGGGACGTGAGGGTGTGAGAATTACGATTTCAGTTGGCAGTTCTGTTCAAAGTTGGTAGCATTATCAGCTGATGACAGAGTCGTGCCTTGTCGAAGCTTTATTTGGTAAAAACTGTGGAAATTTGTCATTTTCATTTTGGTTGTATATTTTGCAAGGATTTCCAGTTGTTAATGTTTTTGGTTAGTTTAGAGACTTCACATATTATTGGTTCGGACTCGTTTTATTTTAGAGATTTTGATAGTGTTTAGTCGAATAGTTTTCAGTCATTAGTGTTTTATATACATATGATACAGATGAGTGTCCGCTAATTAATGGTACACAGAAAAACCACAGATTTCTTATGCGAAAATACCCATTTAGGATTTAAACAAACATACCTATATCCAAAAGTTAATGATAAGGAAGATATGGGGTGTTAAAGAGATATAAATATTTTTTATTCATGCACTTTGATAATATTTGATATGTTTTAAACATTTTAATAAAACTCGGTATTCAGGAGTTTTTAGATATCAGCTATTTATATCTGCGCAGTTGTAATTATAGCTAATACGATGTTATTGAAGGTACATACATACTTTCGGGTGCACTGAACAACTAAAACGTGAATACTTTAAAAACGGTTGTCAAGACCGATTCTTACTAAGTAGGTATACCTTTTTGTGCAGAAATAGAGAAGCTTACTAGTGTACATACATACAGAGTAGTAACAAAAAAATTGGGTAGTTTTAGAGAATTTTAAATAGTGTACCCATCGCCCTCTAGTCTACACACAAAAATTAATATTTGATCTGAAAAGCTAATGTTTAAAAACCCCTAGATACCGTTTTATTAAGATATTTAAAAAGAGGGGAACAATTATCGAAATAAATTTACTTTTTCTTTTTACTATGACACCCCCGTATCTTCCTTATTATAAACTTTTGGATATTAGGTATGTTTGGTTAAATCTTAATATTTTGGCATAAGAAATCTGTGGTTTTTCTGTGTACCATTCATTAGCGTTAGTTTTTAAAATGGTTTTTGACTTACGGAACCATAGAAAATGTTTTGCTCTGCCTCATCATCCTGTCGTCGCTTTGACAATTTTTAATTTTCAATATTTAAACCACATTTATGTTTTTGTTTTAAGTTATGCCTATTAAAATAGTCCAATAAATTTTGTTTACAACATACAGTTCTTTTTGTTAACTCCTTAATTCTACGCCACTGATCTGCCTAAAATCAAACATGGCCGAAAATGGCCCGACTTGACGTCACAGCCGCGCCTGCCAATATGGCGAATGTCGTGACCTTATCTCATCAATCGACTTTGGTGTGTGCCATTTTTTATCCTAGAGACACAAATATTTTTCTTCATATTTAGGAAATATTATGTTTAGAAATAAACTGTCGGTCATAAAGGTCAAAATTATAATAATAATAATATTATTTTTTTAAATTAGAATTTGGTGATAAAAATATTAAATTTTTATTAATGCAGCAACTGGCTAACCTTCTTAAATTATAAGAAGTACTGGAGTTGGGTTGTCAAAAATTTATTTTTCAAATGATTCCGGGTTTTTTTAATTATATACAGCAAGGGGGTCAAAAAAGGATTTTTAAGAAACCTTTCAGATATTATTAAATATAACATTTTAACACATGTTTTGGTAATTTTTAACAGCATTTCAAAGCTTTAATATGTAAATATATTTAAAAAGGCGTTTTGCAGGATGCACGGATCTCTGGAAAGAAAAAAATCGTGAAGAATAAATAAATATTTTGGCTTTATTTCAAGCTAAACAATACCTTATTGTTTATAAAAGTATAATCTTGCAGGAAAATCCTATCTCACCTAACATGGTTTTTATTTAGTGATTCAAGAAATTTTAGTATTAATGTAAATAAAATAATTATAAATTATACAAAATTAAAATTATGTAAATTTTAAGAATTTTATAACATCGTGTAGTTTGTTTTAACAAGGTGTGTGAAAGCAAAACTACGATTTTAAAATACAATTTCTTGTGTTCCTGGACCCTGATTGGGCTTTTTCTGACTAAATATGAGGTAAGTTTTGTTGTGTGGATAAAGCTATTAGGTGTATCGTTTTATTAAAAAAAGGCAGGCAGTGGCGTAGCTTGAATTAATATAGACGTGGGCTAAGTCGCATTACCAAGGCCAGGGCCGTTTCTAGGGTAATTTGCGCCGTGATGGAAGAAATGGTTGGCTGCCCCAAAAATTTTTGGGAAGCAAAAAAGAGTGTCCCCACTTTTACTAACACAACATAATACTTTCTCCTTATTCCCTATCCACTAACACTTATACAACTTTCCTTCCTTAAAAATTTTGAAGAGAAAAAAAAGGTCCCCACCAACGACGTATGGACCCAGCGATTTATTCATAATTTTATGATGAACATTAAGCCAACAATCCTAATAGGCAAAGGGGGTGAGGCAAGCGAGAGAAATAAAAATGGCGGACTTACTTTTTGACCTTGGTCGATAGTATGCACCCAACGACGTTGGTCTCTACTTACCTGTGAAAAGTAAGGTGCGGAAATAAATAGTCTACCCTTCTACAAACAAAGCACTGCCTACCCATATTGTCTTTAAAAACACTTTCTAATCACCAACAAACACCAGAAAATACACAAAAAAACATTTATAAGCTTTATTTGATCACTTTTGGCTTTCCAAATTGTCAAATGACAGAAACCAACAGAAATGACAAAGCAAATGGGGCGTCACCCACAAGCGATTAGGAAGATTTCATTCATATTTTATTTACGATGGAGTAAAAATCCCTGGGCTGCGTTGCTGGAATTAACAAATAATCACGTATTTTCAGAATTTTGCTTTTTTAAAAAGATAATTACTTATAATATTTGAACATATTTTTTTATTATGATATCTGAAAATGATAAAAACATATGTATTGTTTATTTAAAAAGTTATATTACAAAATTCTTTAATATAGAGGCTTATCCAACAACTACTTGTGGTTAGTAAGTTTAGAGTGGAAAAATTAAATTTGGCAAACCGCATTTTAGCGCTTTTACTGGGATGTATTGATGACAACAGCTCAAACGTAAACAAACCTGATCCATACGTCGTTGGTCCTATCCAATAAATCTACATATCTTACCAATAAGGATGGTGGAGGGGAAGATAACCATCTGAATGTTTTAAAAAGTGTCCGTCGAAAAGAGCAACTTAAGGTGGCGCCACAGAAGCCAGAGAAGATTTTTAACCAATAAGCATGAATTATTAGAGTGAGATACAAAATGAAAAAGGACAGATAGATACAAAATAAGAAAGGAAAGAAATACCAAAATCCCTCCACTGGCTACTGTGGCGCCATCCCAATTTGCTACATTCCGATGGCCACTTTTTCAAATTGTCCGCCATAAAAGATAGTTATCCTCCCCTCTACAACCATACTTAAACATGCTTTAATATGACATACCTATTTATGATAGTGAAAAAATATAAATGCGCAGGAAAATATTAACACGTATATAAATTTAAAAGAAGGGTAAAATTTTTATAAAAGAAATGTTCTGGTTAGTTCTGTATAGTTAAAATACATGGGTTAAAAGATGAACGCAACTTAATGCTACATTTATAACCAAAACTGAAATTTCAAATTGACATTTAAACAATTGGTTATACTTCACTTGTCAAATTCAAATTTGATAAGTAAAGTTTAACCAATTGTTTAAATGTCAATTTAAAATTTCAGAATTGGTTGTAAATGTAGCATAACACAACTAAATGTTGTGTTATGTGGTAACAAAATAACTCCAAAATAGGATATCGGCTAAGTAAGAACGAAAGAAAATATGCCTTTTGTGACATTTATCACAAGTTAACAGTCTGTGACGAGTATAACAAGAATTTTAGGGTGGCTAATCGCCTACTTTGCGAGGCTAAGCTCCTCCTAGGCTTCCCCTAATTTTATCCCTGGGTATCTGTTCGTGTATACAGATGTTCTGTAGACTGTATAGTCGATAATTATTCATATATATCCACGACTGTTAAAAAAATGCTTTTTTCTTTATCGTTAACATGAAGTTAAAGTACTCCATTCTAGTACACTACATAAAGTGTTAAAAAAGTATTTTATTTAACACTTCGAAGGTTTTTTCACACTTTGAATTAGTGTTTTGTTTCGATGCCTACTACAATAAACCTAAATATCAATTTATGCAATGTAACAGTAAACGCGACACCAACTAAACCAAACGGTCAGGTTACCTTTGATTTCGTCATTATATATTTTGGTTCATGTGTCACTAGTTTTAAAGTTTGACAGTTTGCAAATAAATTAATAGAAATTTTTGAAAATTACCCATATAACATTTTTTGCCGGCGTTGTACATTTAATTTACTGGCATTGCCAACACTCTTTAATGGCAAGGCATTGGCAAAAAGGTATCAAAAAGACGCGAAAGTGGGCAATTGGCCGTTATTAGGCCACGTGTTGCAGATAATGTGATGGCATCCGTCATTAATAATTTATGATGAAAAAATGCTTTTAGGATGATGGCATCCATCATTAATAAGTTATTGGCAAAAAAATGCGTTTAGATAATGGCATTTATCATTAAATAAGTATTGCAAGTTTTATAAGTTGTATGTCTCAAAAGTTAAATAACATATTTAGAATTTTGTAATCGAAAAAATGAGAAAAAAGGCAGGAAAACTTTATCAATAAAAAAATTACATAATATAAATTTTTATACCGTAACAATAAACCAAAAAAAAAAAAAAAAAAAAAAAAAAGTATGTAATAAAATTAAAAAAAGATAGTAGATCAAAAGAAAACACTTTAAAATAGTAAGTATTTAAGGGACAGTTGCACTCAATTTTCAGATCCAAAACATAGGGAAAAATATTTTAAAGGAGTTAAATGTAAAAAAAAACTATTAAATATATATAATTTTTTTATTAACACGTCTTTAAAACTTTTGATAAGGCAACTCCCTGATTTCATATAACTTTTTTAGGTAACTACAAATTTAAACAAAATGTTTACAGCTCCTAACAGTCTACTTGAATGTTCCGCCTTCTTGACTAGCCATCACCAATTAATTACATAACACACACTAATTAGGTAATGAATACACTTAATTATGTCTACTAAAAACTCTTTTCTTTAAAAAAGAAACTAAAAAGCTAGAAAACCACGTAGAAAACAATTGCACAAAGCGGCCAAACAAAATCAAGGTTGCCTCAACTGTCGAATTGTCAAATCTTGTATTTCGGCTAAGCGGGAAATTTGAATTTATCACCTTCGGTCGAAATCGTCGAAATTAACCTAGCTAATTTTACCATCATTTTATTTTTATTCTTTCAAAAATACATAATAAACATTTTGTTTGACTTAATTTTTATTTGCATGATTTGTATCAATAAAATGTTAGGAAAAGGCCATTTCCTTTAAATTATGTAAAAAAACCTAAAATAATGTTGTTTAGCCGCCATTATAAATAAAACAGATCAAAAAATTGCTCGAATGTTAGTTAAATACCAATGTTAATAATATGGTTTAAAAAGTATGAATATGCGTTGAAGGTTTGCCTTCAAAAATACAATATTTATTTGCCTGCAACAAAAACGCGTGCTTTATTTAATCAGGATTGGTATGCCGCCATTTTTGTATGCTTGCCGGCAATTCGCCTGCATGTAAAATTTATTGGCAATTAAGTGTTTATTTAGGGTTGACTTTTTAATGCGTATAAGATGTTGGCATAATATTGCCACCAATTGCCAATGCTTTACCATCAATGCCAATATGAAAAATGTACATTGCCGGCAAATAGTGTTTGCTGGGACATGCATAAAGTGTCTTTTTTACTCATGGGATTGCCACACTCGACTAACGGCTCGTACGGTCAAACTTCCCATTCGTAAAAAATATCACGTCATGCACTTGTTACATAATTACTATTTTGGGTCACCCTGTTTTTGCTGATCGAATAACATTTAATAATTATTATCTTGCCTGACCACTTTGACCACTCGGTTTGCGATCACGGTAATAACTACTAAACAGACATTTAACGAAATCAAGTTTTGCTCATCCATTTCTATTAAAATGTATTTTTAACTTATTGCAAAATTGCAACGGGTAAAAAACTATGCAGGAAAAGTGTTGGTTAGTGTTTTTAGTTATCGTGTTAAGTGTTTGTCAAGTACTGTTTTGCCAAGGTAAAAATACGATGTTAAAATCACATGCTGTTGTTTTTTAAAACAGTGTAATATTTATACTGGTAATCATTTAATTTATAGAAATTAAAAATTTGTAAATATAATCTACAGTGTGTCCACGGATGGACTTTACAATAGGTTGGTTGGTTGGTTTGAGGCGGGTTTGGTCTTTCGACCATGTTTATTCTGCAGCCTATTGGCTTCCCAAGCAGCAAGCTGACGTCTTATTGACGTCTTTTTTAGTCATTTTTGGTCACATTTGGTCAGCAAAGACGTCATATGATGACGACAAAATGACGTTAAATTGACCTCCCTAACATCAATTTTAGGCAAAGAACCAATTCTAAAACGGTATTTACCAATCGGTTATGTTGACGTTTAAACAATGTAATATATGTCAAAGTTGTCACCAATTATTACCGCGGTTATAGTTGGTTGAACGCCTAAAATTGCTGTAAGTCAGAGACAAAAGACGTCCCGTTAATAATGTCTTTAAGATGACGAAAAAGTTACGCATATACTCTTTTTTAAGCTAAAATGATACATTTTGTTTTAAAAGTGAAATAGGAAAAAACTCCTTACTGCTTGCAATTTCCTTGCACTGCAAGGTCGCATCTCTGGGGACACTGTCCAATAGTGTTGGGCGATATATCAATAACCGCGCTATTTCACCGGTTTTTTTATCTTTTTTGACATCCCACGAAGGTCTATGCCTAAATACCAGAGTACGCGTGGGTGTCGGGTTATTAGATGTTTAACCCATCGTTCCCCCTGTTCCGTCAACGTTGTCCAAGCACTGAAACATGCAGTTGCATTTCACAGCACTTTTTAGACAACGCGGTAGTGCCACCACGGTCGTTATTTTTAAATAACTACTACCTAAATGTGTCTCCCACGCTGGGAATCGAACCGCCGACCTCTGGCTTCGAAGATCAAAGCTCTGTCCACTAGGCCACGGGGAGACAACCGGTGAATGGAAAATCACTGGCGCTGCCAGTAATTTACTTTTGCAGGTAAGGTGATCAGTGATCGAAGCGAATACTGCAATCGGCATTGAGACGACACGCTTTGGATGCCATATCAATAACCGCGATATTTCACCGGTAAATGGAAAATCACTGGCGCTACCAGTGATTTACTTTTGCAAATACGGTGATCGATGGATGATCGCTGATCGCGCCGATCGAAATATGATATACCTATGAATTATTATTTAAAATAAAAAATATTATGTAAAGGAAAACAGTGATTTAAGGTGATACGATATTTATATTGTTTAGACGTGGCGGGCACCGCCAAATCAAAGAGAACATAAACAAACGTGCCGCTCGACCAATAAACTTGATATTATTTTTACATAATAATATTACAATATATCATATTAAACTTGTTGTTGTCACACCTTATATAATAATGATTATTAGAGTTACGAGCTCATAAATTAAGATTTCGTACTATTGCTGTTAATTTAATATGCAGCATAATATTTATTTTTATAAAATAAATATAATATTATGCTGCACGTCAATGAAAACCGATAAGAGCTGCATAAATAATATATTCGTATACGACACCGAGCTTTTTTTATATTTCCATTTTTAGTTAAATATTTATATATATTCAAGTCACTGCAGTGATTGAAATCACTGTTTAAAATTACGGTGATTTTGAAATCACTGTCGCCGTGTCACCGGTTACCGAAAAATCCTGTATTCCCCAACACTACTGTCCAACCTGGAGATGTAGATTTTTACACAAGCCGAAGATATTTCTTTCAAAGCTAATTGAGATCACCAACCGCAGACCGGTCTCGGACTATTTTGGTCTTATCGGTACGGTGTAGGCGATAAAAAGCGAAGATGTTGAATAAACGTAGTAGTTTATTACCCATTACGCCATCTATCGGTAGAGCTTTTTCTATTTCAATTTTGTAAAATTATTACATCAATTAAAATAGTTTTGTTTGTTTCTTGATTGTTTAAATTTAAGCTTTGTTTTTACTCTATAATTCTGTTTTTATATATGTATATATTTTTTAGATGTAGTGTGACTTTTGTTTGTGAATCCTATTTTATTTGTCTTTTTTTTCTTAAATGTGCTTTATTGGCTCTTTGGTTAAACAATTTTAATTTTATACTTTTTAAACATTTATTAACTTTAATTTTAAATTAACATATATTGTAAAATTGTTTTTGAAAATAACTGATTAGATGAAATATTTGCTAAATAAAGAATTTAATATTAATAATAATAATAATAATAATTTTACGCGGTCAACCAATTATAACCGCGGTAATAATTGGTGACAACTTTGACGTATAACACATTGTTTAAACGTCAACATAACCGATTGGTAAATACCGTTTTAGAATCGGTTCTTCGCCTAAAATTGATGTTAGTCTTATTTTTCTGTCATATGATATTTCGGTTGGATTTTGACACGAATCATATAATGTCACAAAATTTTTCTGGCGGGTTTTCTAAACATGACGTCATTATATTTTTATAAGCTAGTATGACAAAAAAATGACGTCGAAAAGACGTCACTTGAACGACGTCAAAAACACGTTATTAAAATGACGTCATATTTTTGGTCTGATGAAGTCCTATGACCAAAAATGACTTAAAAATGACTTAAAAATGACGTTATAATGACGTCAGCTTGCTGCTTGGGTTATTGTGCACCCCTCCCTTGTTACAGAAGTCCACTGCCCTTTATCAGGTTTAGTAGATTTCTGCCAAGATGTTCATGCGGGAGAGGGTTCCCGCTATGTATGTTCCCAAATAGACTGTATCTTTTGCGTGTCAGTGCAATGCAGTTATAAATTATGTGTGAGGCTGTTTCCTCCTCTTCCCCGCAAAGCCTGTATGTTATGGGTCCATTGTAACTGCCCATTTTTGCAAGTGTTTCCTTAGATGACAGTGTCCTGTCAGAAGTCCTACTACTTGTCTTAGCTGAGTGTGCTCCAGCTGGAGGACCTCAGTTTTTAGTTCCTTGGAAGGATCGCCCAGTGTCTCCTTCGCATGTCTTTGGCCAGGTGATGTATGCCAACGAGCAAGATGTTGTTGAGACCATCTGCTTATCGTTGTTTTCGTCACCTTTTTGGACAGTCCGAGTACTGGCTCTGGACCGTTAAACCTTCTAGACGACCCTGCTCTCGCTAGTTCATCTGCTTTTTCATTGCCTTCTATTCCCGAGCGTCCAGGAACCCACAGAAGTTCTATCCTGTTGTTCCTGGCGGCGAGCTCTTTACAATAGGACAAATAGACCAAAAATGTAATTCAAGAAAGTCGTGTATGGAAACTGCTTTTTCTTCTTAAAAAAACAAGATTCACGTTGAGAAATTTGTTTTGTTTGGTACAGAGAGCTCCAAAACTACGAAAATGTAAAAAAAAACAATACTTAATAGCCTTTATTTTTAATAATTCAGCAAAATGTTAAATAAAAAAGTTTGTAGAATTAAATAAGGATCAGATATCTGAAATTTCACATAAAATAAACCATAAAATTCTTTTAGTTTCCTATTTTTTAAATCATATTTTACAATTTCTTTTTTACAGAAATTTACCTAGTTTTAATACAATACAATAATTAATGTCCAATTTTGTCAAGTATATTTAAATACAAAAATGGTAAACCTGGTAACATTTTGCTAAATTATTAAAAATAAAGGCAGTTTTGTTTTTTTTCACATTTTTGTGGTTTTTGGGGCTCGTGTACAGGGCGGGCCAAATTCAACGCGCTGTTAATAGAAAACTCATGTTTCTGTATATATTTTTCACTATTTAAATGCTTAAAAAATTACCTTTTCAAAGATGTGTTAGACTTTATATTTCTTCTCAACCGTTTCGGAGATATTGCATATTTTGTCATTTATTGCTGATATTGGTTAGATAGTAGGCCATGAAAAAGTATTTATGTTTTACTTTAAAGAATCTTGTTATAACTTTTGTTTTTATTTACTGCAATGACGAGTAACTATTTTTATTAATAATTTATTAACGCAAATAGGGGTCAAAATTTTTTGGTATTTTAATTTATTTTGTTAATATTTTGCTTTAGGAACTTTTTAATCAGATTTTATTAAAACGTTAATATCTAATGTAACAAACACCCATTATTTTTTATATTTTAATAAATTAAAGATAACCATGGAAAACAAATACCAGCTTTAGGTTAAAGGGTTAAATTTACCTTGTTTTTTTTTCATGGCCATCTTTTACTTACCCGGATACAAAAAATAATGGTTGTTATTTACATAAAATATTACGTATTAAGAAAACCCGATTAAAATGTTTTAAGGGCAAAATATTAACAAAATAATTTAAAATACTTATAAAACAGGATTATTTTTACCTTTATTTGCGTTATTAACTTCTTCAAAAAAAAGGTTTCAAGATTGTTTAAAGTAAAACATAATTACTTTTTTTCATGGCCAATATCAGTCATAAATGACAAAATATGCAATATCTCAGAAACGGCTAAGAAGAAATATAAAGTACCTATAACACATTTTTGAAACGTTAAAAATGAATTTTTTTAACATTTTAATAGTGATAAAATATACAGGGTGTTTCATTTAAAACTTTCAAAAAAAAAAGAAAATTAATTAACAATGCACAACTCTAGAAAAAAACTAAAATTATATCTGCAATCTTCATAAAAAATTGCTGTCAAAATGTTTTTGCAGAATTAAAAAATATTTAAAAATAAAAAAGTTATAAAGGATTAAAGAAAACGCAAGAAATTAGGAAACACGTTCTAGTAAATTTGGTTTAAAATTTGAGCCTTGCAAATGGGGGTTAGTTCTTTTGTAAAACGTACAAAAACATGAATTTCCTATCAAAAGCGTCAAATTTGGCCCACCCTGTACAAAACAAAAATTTCCCAACGTGATTCTTGTTTTTACCGTATTCGATTAACTTTTCGGTCGCAGCATAACCTTTCGGCGGCGTTGCCACATTTTTTTATCTTTGGACAAACCACGAAGGCTTAAAGCCTAAATACTAACGTACCGTGGGTGTCTTAAGCGAGGTAAGAGGGAGTTTGTTGACACGGGACTTAAATACTTGAAGATTTGGGGGGAAGGTAAGACCTCCGCGGGCAGCAGGTTCCACAATCTAGAAACTCTAGGGATAAAAGAACGCACAAAGTGAGAAGTTCGGGGCCTGTCCAGTTGGACCGTATAGGGATGCATATGCGCGGAACCACGAGTTTCTCTGTTGGGAACCGTGAGTGGAGGAACTATCCGGGACAATTCTTCAGAGCAAAAGCCATGGAAGTACCTATAAAAAGCGATAAATCCCCCACAGCCCGACGATGGGCAAGAGAGGGAAGCCTTTCTGTAAGTGAAGGATCATTAATGAGACGAATAGCTCTTCTTTGAATAGAATCAAGAATGCTTTGGATTGTGGGGGCCGCCATGCCCCAGATATGGGAACAATATTCCAAGGGAGGTAGGATTTGGGACACATATAAAGTGTATAAATTAGAAGCGGAAAAATACTTTTGGCTCGAAAGAGAAATCCAAGCATTTTGAAGCTGCCGTGGCTATAGATACAATGTGTTTATGCCAGTTAAGGTTACTTTCAAATGTGACGCCCACAAGATTGAAGGTGTCTTTGCTCTGTAAAACTTGGCCGCTCATAAATAGAGGATGAGTATTTGATGACTCTTTTCCCGACAAGAAACATGATTGTGTTTTGGATGCATTAAAATGGACGAGATTTTTGGCGCCCCAATCCAATATTAAATTAAGATCCTGCGAAAGAGATATCTGCATCGCTCTGCGTTTGTTTTCCAAGTCAGGTTTAGTGATTGGTTTAGGAAAACTGGAGTGAAGGGTACTATCGTATCGTCGGCGAAACTATGGATGGAATTAGTTGTGGACGAGAGAAGGTCGTTGATGTGAAGAAGAAACAATGTTGGTGCCAGAACTGAGCCCTGAGGGACTCCAGCATTTACTTGGTGAAAGCTTGAAGAATGGCCGTCCACAATAACTGATATACGTCGATCAGATAGATAACTAGAGAGCCAAGTACAGAGTTTAGTTGAAAGACCATAGGATGGAAGTTTATTAAGAAGTGCGGCATGCCAGACCTGGTCAAAAGCTTTGGATATATCAAGGGCAACGATCTGGGACTCACCTAGAAACTCAAGAGACTTATTCCAGCAGTCAGCAGTGTGATACGAAGAAAAGAAGATCTGCTGTAGATCTTTTGTGGCGAAATCCATACTGCCTGTCATGCCTGACATGTCAGTCACATAGCATATTTTTCTTAATTATTTATTAATTACTCCTATCACAAGCTCGGAAGGTCGGATTTTTAATTAGCCAAAATGTCCAGAATCGTTTTTCTTTCGTTGATACTGTCATTGAATCAGTTTTTGTGAAGTAAAATAAAATGTTTGATTTTCGTAGCTATCACTGTTAAAAGCAATTATTTTATAATATTTATAACCTTTTTTCAGTTCCCTATAAATATTTTGAAATTTTAATTGGTTGATATTCTTATTATTATGTACCAGTATGCTAAGTTTCATAATTTAACCTAATTAAACCATTTTCGATATCGTTATAATTGGGTGGCAAAATATAAGTAAGAATTCTGTACATGAAAAAAAAACATATTTGTGCATATAACGTTTTAATAAAGGTGAAATTTTGGGGCACGAAATAACATCTCATGCAGGTGTATTACAAACCTCATGTTTTCCCATTTGTCCCGCTTTGTCTGAATAAAAATGTGGTTACTTTAGTAAACAGGGTCTGTAAAATTCAATATTCCAAGTGCATATTTTTCAAGTCAAATTGAGACTTTTTTCCTCTGATATCCTAAAATGGACCCCCAAAAGTAAGTTCCGTTAAACAATTCGGTTATTTTGATCTGTAGCTACATTCTCGAATATTTTGTTACCTGCATTTTTGTGATACAACAAATAGTTTTGAGAAAATTGCCCCTAAAAAAGGGGAGCAATTGCGTATAAATAAAAATAATAATAAAAAAACATATATAGGACGGAGGGAGTAAAAACTTTGCATCTCAATGCAAGAGAGATTCATAATTTTTAAACATTTAATCGCAAAATCTTTATTAAAAGCACTATTAAGAACGAATGCTGTAAAAAATAACTTTTCCCAAGTTTATTTATTTTAGAACTACTTAGACTTCCGAACTTAGACCACCAATGTCTTAGATGTTTATGCCATACAGCTACAGAGTGTGACCTTATCAGGGGCTGTATTAAAGGGTACTGTGGACCATACAAAATTAGCAGAATATACTGGAAGGATGCTGGAGAGGTGATCTTGCCTGATGATGATATAGAAAGAGCTGGGGGTAAGTTTGTTATGATGCCTCTCATATCGTTTATTTTTGGTAAAATTATTAGTTTATTTTTGGCTTCAGTTAGGTTAATTTAGATCAGCTCTAAGCTGGTGCAGGACCGTGTAGTTGCCCTGGAAGATGCGGGTGTGTCCAACAAGCTAACTATTGCCTGGGTACCAGGACACAAAGGTCACCAGGACAATGAGGAAGCTGATAAACTTGCAAAGGAGAAAGGATGGTGCTGGAAGGGCAATGGTAGGCCCCGCGCCCTACTGTGGTATCCTGTCATGCAAAGTAAGGTCATCTATTAGATCATAGATCTTGAATCAATTTCAAGGCTGGTGGATAAAACATCAGAAAAAATGTGTAAAGGCTTACTCGCCGGAATATACAAAAAACCTTCTGAACAACAACCGGAGGGCAGTAAGAATTAAAGTGGGTTAACTAATAGGTCATTGCAGACTCAATAAACACCCGAAAACAATGGGCCTGGTAGAAGAAAACTTAGATATATAGTTTCTGCCAGGAAGAAGAAGATACCGCAGAACACTTATGGTGCTTTTGTGATGTTCTTTGTTGTCTGCGGTTTGCAATGCTGGGTGAGGTAAAACCTAAAGCGGCAAGATTTACCAAGGAGTCAGTTTCAAGCTTGTGGCTGATTAAAAAGCCCGTGCTCTAATATCTCTAATATTTGGATGGAGGATACCCAATAAACCTGAGCAGGTTGCAGTGCTAGAAGATGTTGTACAATCCACCTCCAAGCTAATCTAATCTAATTTTTAGATTAATTTTGTAATAACGTATGTCCTAAAAGTTTTGGCACACAATATTTATCGGTTTTTTTTTAATGAAGAAATTTATCTAAACACTAACTAGTTATCATAAATTACAAGTCAATACTTAACTAAACTATACTATCGAATTATGTGGAGTGGCCCATTCTGCTCTACTAGATGAAAATTTCTTCGAATGTCTCTCATGAGGTCCTGGACGGAATTCAGTTCAATTTCTTATAATTTCTCGTAAATTTGCCGTCTTAATTGTTCCTCATCTTGTGCTTCCCAGCCTCCATGATAAACCTTTCTAGACAGTACAGCCCAAAAATCCTCTATTGGGCGAGCTTGCGGCAAGTTTGGAGGATTATCGTTTTTGGGAACAAAAGGTATCTGGTGTTGTCGAAGCCAGTTTTGGGTATCTCTTGAGTAATGGCATGATGCTAGGTCTGGCCAAAACATGATATCGTCATTAGCATGATGTTCGCGGACAAACTGAAGCAATTTGGAAAGGCAGTTATCAATATAGCTCTGACTATTTAAAGCTTCACCCCTCACTCTTCCCACAAAAGGTCGGGATACACATCTGTTAGAAATTGCGCACCAGACAAGGATTTTATCTGCAAATTTCGCTTTATGTTTGTATCTAACATTGTCAGGGCATTCCTCTACGTTGTCCGTATAAAATCCATCGTTTCCCTTGATTTCAAAATTACTCAAAGTGAAATACTTTTCGTCATCTAAAATAATGATTTTTTCATTGGCAAAACGTACCCGCCTCAGTTGACGACAACATCTTGGTATACGAAGAAGCTGCGCTTGAGAGTATTTGGGGCACTTACGTCTCTTTCGATATTTAAGACCATTCCTCCTCAATTCCAACGATATCGTACTCTTAGAAGATCTGTATTGCCTAGCCAGTCTCCTCGTTGACATTCCAATCTGGTTTTTGCTCTTCTCACCAATCTCTCTGACCTCTGTGCGGTAAATGCACGTGGTCGCACTTCGCTATTGTTCTATAAATGGTTCTGCGTGAAATGTTTTCATTCTGGAATATTCGACAGATTTCAGCTTTGGGTATCCGCCCAACTAACTTGTAGATACTTTTTCTTATTTCTAATTTATACGACATCTTAAAGCGAAAACTTCAAAATAAATAAATATCAACTGACAGTAAATAAAGTAAATAAACTTTTTGTTTTCAAAGGCAACTTGATATTATTTTGTTTTTGTTAAAATTAAAGACAATGAGTTTTGTGCCAAAACTTTTAGGACATACGTTAAATATATTTTTTTCCTTATTTTTCATGGTTCTTCACTTAATGTATGTTCTTTTTAGCTTATGAAGACTGTGCCTTATCCTACACGTGTGCCCAAAAAATAGTGATAAACTATCTTGCCAAATATGGAAGAGTAAGTTGAACATCTTGACTTCAGGGTTTAAATAAAAATATTTTTAATTCTATTATTTCTCTTTTACATCCTCTTTTTTAAAACCAAATTTCCTTACAGCTTTTATCAGCTCTTATTCGGTTAAATTTACTGTTTTAAGCATTTTTTTTCGAAGCTACAAATCGACAAATATTGCTTTGTCAATGACATATGTACAAACAGAGAGATCCAAAAAAAATAATAAGTTTGTGTTCAAATTAAACAACGCTACGAGAATTGGAAACAAGATCTTCTTGTAACGGCATAACTATGTTTTATTGGCAAGGCCAGATTTGTTAAGTTGTAGTAAAGACAATTGTAGTTTCACTATACCTAGACTCCCAAAACAATGCTAAATTTTCGGTCACCATTTTGGACGCTGGCTTGGCTAAATTTATGAAGCGGCAAATTAAACGTACTGTTTACGTGTGTACTTGATGGATACCCGCTTCATAAATTCCACGAAGCGAGCGTCCATGCTGATGACCAAAAATTTAGCATTGTTCTGGGTGTCTATAGTGAAACTACAATTGTCTTTGGTTGTAGACTCTCCTACATTTTTTATTTTAGCATTTTTATTAGCTTTTTTATATCTATCCGAATCAAAAGGAATCATGTAACATATTTTTTGGATTTTTAACCCTTTTATCCTCTTGTTCCGCCTTGTTTTAGAAGCAACAAAATATGCAGTTTTTGCTTAAGATCATTTAACTAGGTAAGGTTGCCTCATTACGTCACATATGTACCGCACTGCTGGTTCCTTGGCGCCAACATAGCAAACAAGGATGTCTAGACGGATAATATTACGAGGGCGAGGGAGCGCGATATACAATATTTAAAAATCAGCTGGAATAATCATTGTTAAATAATTTATTATTATGAAATAAAGAAGTTACGGTAACAACTGGAATTAACAGTATTTAAAAGTATTTCTTTAATACTGACAAAAAACACAAACTACACTGTTAAAAACTTCATTAAATAATGAGCAAAATACATATGTGACGTATGGTCCGCCATGTTGCAAGGCTTACGAGGCAACCTTACCTAGTCAAACGATCTTGGTTTTTGCTTGGCACCTAAAAATGTCTCTTTTGTTGGGAATCGAACGAATCGAACCCGGACCTTCTGGGTTAAATCTCGGGCTTCATATCTAATGATACATACATATGACAAGAAAGTTATTTTTAGGATTGTAATGATGATGGTGTTACCGACTGCGAAGACTATATGATGATAAACTTCAATGGGGGATGGCAATGTCAACCCCCACTCAACAGAAGCGAGCCTGGAAGAGAATGGCTGCAGAGATATAAAGCCTGTGATCCCAAGCTGCATTAGAAATTATGAAATAGTTAGTTTAGCACGTTTGGACATCGCTTTAAAGCCGCTTTGATTTCAAGCCAACTTAAACTATTCGATATAAACGTAGTATCAGAAAAACTCTTGAACATATTGGTCGCGGTATTAAGTAAATTTTTGAATGTCTATCACGTGACTCAGATGTTTAATTGTATTTCTGACTTTACCAAGTAAATCACCAAGTTATTTTGCTAATTTAACTATAAATTGTATCTCTAATAAGAAAGTTAGTATTAGGTTTGGCTTAACTTTAAACACTATATATATTTATGATTTAAAACAGGTATGGGCAACCTTCGACATGTTGCAGGCCAAACATTAGAGAGCAAATACGTTCGCGGGTCGCGTTAAAAAGTACTACATTTTAAAGTAGTGTGTGCAATTTTTGCGATAGTCACGAAGCAAATAAACGGCCCTAAAGCAGATCGCTAGGATTTCCCTCGTCAAAGTTATCACTTCGGAAGCGTAGATAGAACTGAACTGAAGTTAAAGCCGTCCACCATATAGGACCTATAATAAAATTAAATTACACTACTTACTTAAACTGACGGAGTCAAGTGATCTACACTAGACGAAATAATCTTTTGTTGTGCCTCACTCTTCAATAATCGCCGCCACTCGGCTTGATCGCTTACTTGACTCCGTGAGTTTAAGTAAGTAGTATAAAGGTCAAAGCACACTAGGCGCTCAATTCTCGGTATACTCACGGTTCGGTAAAATATTCTACATGCTTTGTAAGTGAATGACATTTAAATAGCATGTAAAATGATTAATCGGACCGTGAGCGTACCGAGATCTGTTTGTTGTTATCGTGCAATTTAGTGCATCCAAGTTCCGTTACACATGAGACGTAAGAACGTTGTTGCTTTAGGTTTTACCTCATCCAGCCTTGCAAACCGCAAACGACAAAGGGCTTCACAGTCGCACCATATATGTTCTGCGGTTTCTTCTTCTTCCTGGCAGAACCCGCATAGGTTTTCTTCTGCCAGGCCTATTGTTTTCAGGTGTTTATTCAGTCTGCAATGACCTGTTAGTTAATCAACTGTAATTCTTACTGCCTTCCGGTTGTAATTCAGAAGGTCTTTCGTAAATTCCAGGGAGTATGCCTTTATGAATTTTTTCGGCTTGGGATTCCCTTATGATCCATGATCTAATAGATGACCCTACTTACTTGGCATGAATACCACAGTAGTGCTCGGGGCCTACCATTGCCCTGCCAGAACCCCTTCTTTGCTAGTTTATTGGCTTCCTCATTGCCCTGGTGGCCCTCATGGCCTGGTACCCAGGCAATAGTTAGCTTGTTGGACGCACCCACCTCTTGAAGGGCGGTTACGCAGTCCCACGCCAGCTTAGAACTGGGTTGCTTTCCAGTGACGAAAATTTTTGTGCGTCACGCTCCAGGGCTTGAAGCTCTTGAACTGCTCTAAAAGTTAGTCACTGGAACGCAGAAATTTTAAAATTTCGTTGTTTTTAACCTTTCTTGGCTTTATAACAATAATCTCTTTTTAATATCTAATTCCATTTTAAATAAATAATTTTTAAAAATCCATCCTTAACCATAAAAAAACACGTTTGAAGCACAAAAACCAAATGAGGGGTTGGTGCATGAGGGGCAAGGGGAAAGAAAAACGGAGTAGCTCAGGTGCATACTGCCGTGATTAGCAAAAACGCCGTATGTGCAAAAAGTTGAAACGAAGTAAATCGTGTTTAAAGTAAATTGTCCAGCCGTACCAAACGATTTTCTAAAACCTTTTTTTTACCGCATCATTTTTTTAAAACGCGGCAGCTGATGTATGCTTAGGACAAATGGATCACTTGCAATTTAGATGCAGTATTTTTGTTAAACAGCCAGTAGATATGGCGTTTATCCTGAGCTGTTTTATATTATAACAGATTTTGATTTTCGTTTTAGATATTGCGTTTTAGAGTTTTTACGTACAATTGGGCGTTATTACTAATTTGGCAAGAAAATAATGCAATTTTAAACTTATTGATTTGAAAAAACAAAAATTGACCCGAAGTGCAGATACGGCGTTTCTGCTAATCACGGCAGCATAACACTTTCCGTCACTGGAAGGCCATAAAGTAGAACGAAATGCTCCTGAGCAACTCGGGAGCGCTCTGTTTGCGTCACTGGAAAGCCACTCTGATCTTGCATGAACTGACCACCCTGATGGCTGCCTGGGTGTCCGAATAAATTACTATGGTTTTACCCATGTAACTTCTTCTAGTGATTTCCCTAGCACATTGTTCTATGGCTACAATTTCCGCCTGAAACACTGTAGGGTGTTGTCCGAGACCAATGTTTATTTTCGTCCTCGGTTTGTCTCCATATATACCTGCTCCGACTCCTTGGTCCGTTTTGGACGCGTTAGGTTACATGACTTTCAATGAACAGCGTTGTGTCAGGCGTAGGGCGTTAGTCGTCTCATGTGTAACGGGACTTAGTGTTGGTAAATAAAAGGCCTTTCAATACGAGTGATAGTTTTTCAAATATATATTTTTTTAATTGTGTTGCTTAGAGTATAGTATTGCTTAGTGTTGCTTAGAGTATAGTATGCAGTTTTATAATGCAGCTTTTAATACCTCTTGATCGGTTGAAAGTAATAAAAAAATATTATCAAAGTGATCGCTCAATTGTGGCTTTTCAACGTTTATTCACTCGAGAATTGGGTCGCCATCATCCGTACTCTGCGCAGGGTATACCCCGTAATGTGGAAAAGTGTGAACGTAAGTTGCTTTGCTTTCTTTGCCGTTGGTCCCGTTGCAAGACGATTAACCAGCTCTCCACCTTTCGGACTATGCTTTCCAGGGCTTCGTACGTGGAAAATCTGAATGGTCGAGCTTTCCGCTCCCAGAAATTCCGGTTCACATTATTCAAATATTTACTTTTGTTCGATACGAAGTAAATCGATTCAATGCATAAATTGTAGCTGTCAATCTAGAAAACTGCTACTGGTATTGTGCATAACCTTTCACTGTCATTTGCTGACGCTTCCAGTAGAGGGCGCTACCGTCCTCGGCCGTTACGGAAAACACGTGCACACCACTAACATAAAAACATCAGGTTTTTAGGAATCTTGATTCACAGCGCTTAGTTCCAGAAGAAAGATGCTATCAATTTAGCGTGAGTCTTTTCCGATTCCCAAGGGCACAGAAACGCCCGTACAACTCCTTCAGCTGCCTACCCGGAGACGCTATGTAGCCTCCTACGAAACGTGACCGCACAACTTGAAGATCGCGGAGAGACTTGAAACTTTACCTTCAAACTTACTTTTAATACTTTTCCACATTGCGGCGTATATCCTGCGCAGAGTACGGATGATGGCGACCCCTATTTTCGAGTGAATAAACGTTGAGTAGCCATAACTGAGCCACCACTTTGGTAATATTTTTTCAATACTTCCAACCGATCGAGAGTTATCAGACGCTGCATCATACTAAATATAGTAACATCAAAAAATTAAAAACATATGGATGGAGAAACCAATCTCTATTTAAAAACTATCACTCTTTATTTTAGACATTTAATATTTGTATTGCTATAGCCATAAATTTATTCTTTTAAATAAAACAAGGAAATAAATACTCAACTTTTATTAAAATCACCTTCTAACAGAGAGGTATCCAAAATAAAATATTTTATACACATTCAATAAAATCAGTTCACGTAAATTTTAATTTGTATGCCTCTTTTCGCTCCGGAACAGAGCCTAAACGCTAATTTTATGTATTTAACGTTAGAGTTAACTCTACAGGCATCGTACGGTATGTTCTATCATCTACTGCGATTATTATTGCCAACAAGTTTTAATACAAGTTTTTAAAAATTGATGTTGTACGTTGAAAAAGTATATCTCAGTTCAAATACAACCAGCCCTGCAGTTTTTGTTAACTTAATATTTGCTTTCTAATTCTCACAAACCAAATCTAAGTTATTTCGATTTTTCTTTAATATTATAAAAACTACGGAGTAATTTGGCAACATTGTAGAATACAGGGTGATTCAAAAAATCGATCACGAAACTTAAGGGGGTGATTCTACTTGACAAAATAAGGGTGGAGCTTCATATAATTTTTTCAAAATGTCATTTGTTTTCGAGTTACAAGCCGTCAAAGTTCAATTTTTATTTTGGGTTTTTCGCCATATTGCATTTATTTTTTAACCAATCCAGTTGATATTTGGCACACAAATTGAATTTTGCAGATTCTAAAATTTTTAGACAAAAGTACTTTTTTAAATACCGCCAGAGGACACTTTACCTAAAACTTAAAATTTATTTACGTCATAACTTTTTCATTTTGACAGATATCGCAAAGCTGGGGGCGCCATTTTATAGACAATCAAAAACTTAAAAAATAGGTACTCTCTATTAAAGTCGATAAACCTCACCGTTTAGGCACCAATAGACATCAAAGTTTTCATCAATTTCAATCAAATTACCTTTACTTTTTTTTTTTAATTTTAACACCCCGTAGTTCAAAAACTAAGACGTTTAGGAATACGTTTATATGAAGTTATTTTTGTTGTAGAATCGCCCCGTAAAGTTTGTCGGTTGAGTTACTGGACACCCTGTATGTATGTAGGTAATTTGATTGAAACCGATGAAAACTTTGATGTCTATTGTTGCCTAAACGGTGAGGTTTATCGACTTTAATGAAGAGTACCTTGTTTTTTAAGTTTCTGATTGTCTATAAAATGGCGCCCCAAGCTGTGCGATATCTGTCAAAAAAAGTTATGATGTAAATAAATTTTAAGTTTTCGGTAAACTGTCCTCTGGCGCGTATTCAAAAGTACTTTGCAATTAAAGTAACAAAGTCAAAGTCTCAAATTTGTCAAATATATTAAAAGGTGACATGTTTCGCCGTCTCCGGCATCATCAGACCTAAAATAATGTATAAAACCCGTTACACAGAGAAATAAATACAATAAAATAACAAAACTCACCTAACTATTTAAAAACAACAGTTACATTGACAGAACAATAAAATAAATAATCAATACAAATCAGCTAAAATCAAAGAAGAAGAATGAGGTTGAGTAGTTAATACAAAATGTATAGGGTACGGTAGAGCGGTAAGGTAGACATAGCCTTATAAGGTTGCCCCGGTAGCACAGGCCTAGTTTATGTGAAGAAATAAAGAGAATAACCAATATGACATTCGACGACAATGAAGGGTCAATTTTTATTATTGTTTAAGGTTATTAAAAATTAAATGAGGTTCAAAAGTGAACACTTCATTTACGCACGTAAGAATGGGGCTTGTTTTGGCTTTCGAAATTTCCAATTTCTCCAGCAAGTCCAGTTTATTTCCCTTGTCACACACATGCAAAACTTTTATATTGTCAGGTGTTTTGACGTGATGTCCTGATGTAAGTAGGTGGTTCGCAAAAGCCGAATTAGTGACATAGACATCAGTGTTATTATATTTTTCGTATTGTTTTATATGTTCTCCTACTCTTGTAGATATTTTTCGACCTGACTGGCCAACATAGACTGCAGGACAGTCGCCACATTCAAGTGAATATACACCAGATTTAGAAAGTTGGTCTACAGGATCCTTCGACCGAACCAAGTGTTTTTTTAATGAATTGTCCGTCCTGAAAGCAATAGAAATCCCGTATGGTTTAAAAAATTTGGCCAGTTGATGAGAAACACCACCAAAAAAGGTCATAGAACGAAAGTTACAAATTTCTTTAGTTGTTGAATGTATTATATTATAGGACAATTTATATTTGTTAAGAAATTTGAAATAAATTTTATTAATTGTGTTTACTGGAAAACCGTTATTAAACGCCAATAATTTAATGACTTTAAGCTCCTTCTTAAAAGCTTCATCAGATAAGGGTAAGTTGAATAGCCTGTATAAAAATGATTTAAAAGCTGCATATTTATGACTATAAGGGGAATTTGAATTAAATTGAATAATGTTGTCAGTTGTTGTTGTTTCAGGACGGACAATTCATTAAAAAAACACTTGGTTCGGTCGAAGGATCCTGTAGACCAACTTTCTAAATCTGGTGTATATTCACTTGAATGTGGCGACTGTCCTGCAGTCTATGTTGGCCAGTCAGGTCGAAAAATATCTACAAGAGTAGGAGAACATATAAAACAATACGAAAAATATAATAACACTGATGTCTATGTCACTAATTCGGCTTTTGCGAACCACCTACTTACATCAGGACATCACGTCAAAACACCTGACAATATAAAAGTTTTGCATGTGTGTGACAAGGGAAATAAACTGGACTTGCTGGAGAAATTGGAAATTGCGAAAGCCAAAACAAGCCCCATTCTTACGTGCGTAAATGAAGTGTTCACTTTTGAACCTCATTTAATTTTTAATAACCTTAAACAATAATAAAAATTGACCCTTCATTGTCGTCGAATGTCATATTGGTTATTCTCTTTATTTCTTCACATAAACTAGGCCTGTGCTACCGGGGCAACCTTATAAGGCTATGTCTACCTTACCGCTCTACCGTACCCTATACATTTTGTATTAACTACTCAACCTCATTCTTCTTCTTTGATTTTAGCTGATTTGTATTGATTATTTATTTTATTGTTCTGTCAATGTAACTGTTGTTTTTAAATAGTTAGGTGAGTTTTGTTATTTTATTGTATTTATTTCTCTGTGTAACGGGTTTTATACATTATTTTAGGTCTGATGATGCCGGCGACGGCGAAACATGTCACCTTTTAATATATTTGACAAATTTGAGACTTTGACTTTGTTACTTTAATTGTAGTTAAATCTATGTTGAGTCTCTTTGAGAAAATGGACAGATTCTTAAGCATATATAAGTACTTTTGTCTTAAAATTTTAGAATTTGCAAAGCTCGATTTGTCTGCATAATATCAACTGGATTGGTTAAAAAATAAATGCAATTTGGCGAAAAAACCAAAATAAAAATTAAACTTTAACGGCTTGTAACTCGAAAACGAATGACTTTTTGAAAAAAATTATATGAAGCTCTTCCCTTATTTTGTCAAGTAGAATCACCCCCTTAAGTTTCGTGATCGATTTTTGAATCACTCTGTATAATGTATAATTACGGTATAATCATAACTTACTAATGATAATGATCAATGAGCGAGTCTATGAGTATAACGTGTGAGTAATAAACTAAAATAGCATTGGTTCTATTGATTTTCTAAGCATGTTCCATCATGGGCGCCGACTGGGGAAGGCCGGGAGGGAGCTTACCCCGGGATTTAAGTAACGCTCACACGCTATTGCTATTTTTAAATTTTCTTACTTCACCACCCGAAATAAAATTTGATGACAAAAAAAAAGGTCTTTCCCTCCTTTTCGGGCCTATTTCATTTATTTGAAAGCACCTTCTTCACAGAGAAATTAGTTCTAATCCCCACCCGACCTAATCTTTTTAAAAACTCCCCTGTCTGGCGCCTATTTTTTCATGGCTCCTAGGCTGTAGCCTAGTCAGCCTAATGGATAATACGGCACTGCCCCTCCGGGATTTCATCCAGGCGGCGCCCATGTGTTCCATGCAGATTTCATGATGGCTATTTAACAAACAAAACGGGATATTCGAAACAGTTTTTATTTTTTCTGCGTTTATTTAAATAGATATTTTAAAATAAATGTTACGTCAAAGCCCCTCTACAAAATGATGTTAATAAATTAAAGATACAACGTTTCGTCTTCGAGATACCATTATCAATACACGACATTACATTGATGCAGCATGCGTCACTGTACAGTAAGATTGAAATAAAATAGACTCGCTGCACTGGTCGAAATTTTTCTTGCGATATACTACCCACAAAATTAGGGCATAAGTTGAGACCAAAGTTTTAAAAATATTTTTCATATCGCTGCGTTGGTCTGATTTTTTATGCTTGAAAAAATATTTTTCTGTACCCGCCATTAGTTGAAGTGTATATACTGTGTCCTTTAATTTTTGATATAAAACACATACACACCCTGTATATTTTGAATAAAAAAGGATTTCTGATAAAAATCCAAACCAAAAGCTTGAAAAATATTTCTAAAATTTTTTCACCAATTTTTTATGCCTTTTATTTTCAATGGTGTTTTTATCAACGTTACAACTTTTAAAATTTGAACAGATATGTTTTTAAAAGGGTATCTAAAATTTAGGCATTCATATAGGGATGCCCAAAGATTTTAAAAACATCAAAGGCCCTGAGTCCCTAAGTTATGACAACAACTCCAAAAAAAAACTTTTTGGAGATTTTAACTTACCCTGTATATAAGACATTATTATGGAGACTGTCCACGGATGGGGTTTCACAAGAGGAACAATAATTTTAAATAATCATTCTATTCCAAGCTAAACATTTTTAATAAATAATGTTTTGCTTGGAATAAAATATATATTTACAATTAGAAGAGAATAGTTGATTTTGTATACAGGATTTAGAAAAACTTTAAAAACGTAATTTTTTCCAAGTATACCTTTTGTTTTTCAATTTTCAGGGGAAATGTCAATTTTTTATATCGCTGCGTTGGTCTGATTTTTTATGCTTGAAAAATATTTTTCTATACTGCCATTATTTGAAGTATATATACTGTGTCCTTTAATTTTTGATATAAAACACATACACACATATAATTTATTTATCTTTCTTAAACCATAAACCAATAATTATTTATTTATTTTTCTTGGGTATAGGTTTTTTTTGTTAATAATTAAAACTACTTCATTACATAGCTAACATCTGACGTTTCGCCCAGCGTAGTGAGCTTTTTCAAAAATATATATTGCGTTCAGGCAACAAACTACAAACAATTACAAAAATTACTATTTTTTTATCACAAATTAAAATAATACATAACAACACATTTAAAAAAGTTAAAGTTAAAGAAATGATTTATATATAAGAAAGAACAACAAGCTGTCAATGACAAACAAGATCTGAGAAATCTAAGCCAAATTTACCACAATCTAATTTATTAAATACAGCTTTTATCCAGGTTAAAACCACGACAAACTGTATAATATTTCAACAAATTTTTTCTGTCTGTATTATAATATAGTAAATAAATTCAACCAAAGTAAAGCAGAAAAACATTTTTTTTTATTTTAATGATAAAAGGATAACATAAAAATAACAACCTTCTTGCTTCCTTAAATAAAAATCCTACAACAGATACTCTTATTTTTATTAAATCCAAATAAGATGTGAGCCTATAACAATCTTTTTCGAGGTGCGTTACTGTAAAATTAGTGTTATGTAAAGTTTTTTAAATGTGTTGTTATGTATTATTTTAATTTGTGATAAAAAATTGTAATTTTTGTAATTGTTTGTAGGTTGTTGCCTGAACGCAATTGATATTTTTGAAAAAGCTCACTACGCTGGGCGAAACGTCAGATGTTAGCTATGTAATGAAGTAATATATATATATAATTAATTTAATTAATAAAATAACATAAAAACTCTAAATATACAACAAATTATAATTTCATAATTTGCTATTCAGCTTTTTTGAATTTTCAGTTACGGTATTTTAGCCAAATTGTGGAGTTTAATAAAATGCTTTATTAATATTTTTATTATTTGCATACTTTATTCTGAGTAAATATTTGCTTAATTACATTTTGCTTAAAAATAAAAAAATTAAGGTAGTTTACAGTTTACTCTTGGATAAACGTCATGTTTTTCAAGTTTTTGCGAACTCTGTATACAAATCACTTCGTGAATCATATTTTTGATAAGCACACGTTTTTATCAAGGGTGACTTTGTTTTATGAAGAATAAAATGTTTAATTAATTTATTCTCTTGTAATCTGTGGACAGTTTGTAAAAGTTGGTGGAGTATTTAAACACAATACATTTTGAAAAATAGACAAGAACAATCAGCCATTATTTTGCTTGAGGCTCTATGCTTAAAAACGATATTATTTGGGGTTTCTCTCTATTGAAGATTTTTTTTATCAATTTTTTTCTTACTTCTAGTGTAAGAATTGTGCATGTTTCATATTTGAAAATATAAAGTCGTTTTGGCTTTTAAAATATTTAAAATCTTCTCTTTTTTGGGGCATCCTTTACAGGTTGTTTTAAATGGGACTCCCAAAATATTTATTTCTTTTGTACTTGGTTTTGATACTAAATGATTAAAAAGCAAGTGGTTAGATGAAGAAGGGCCGTTTTTGCTTGGATTGTTTAAAAATTAAGAAAAAATACCCATACATGGAAATGGAAAAGCAATACTCAATGACAGTCTCTGTTGTATACAGGGTGGCCCACCATATTCTGACACTTGGTCTGTAGCTGGATAACCATGGGGTTTTTAAAAAAGTAAATACTGGAACATATACAGGTCGGATAAGACCACAGTATAAAATTATTTTAGTCTATACAGGGTGTCTCAAAAAAGTGTGACGTATCAAAGTTATATTTTTTTAAATGGAACACCCTATATTTTTATGACGGTTTTAGATTCTACTTTAAAAAATAACTCAAGTTTGTTTATAGTACTAAGTGTCTAATTTTATTCGTTTTTGTGATATTTAATTTTTTTGAAAAATGCAGAGGTAAAATTAAATTGATTTTACTTTAACACTTTTAACACTTTAAACTTTAAAATGTGTAACAAGATTAGAAAAAGTCTGCCATATCATACGTAGGTCAAATCAAGATCAAATATTGTACAGGGTGATCAAAAATAATTTCAATTTTTCAGAAAATCAAATAGCCATATCTCTCTTATTTTAAATGGAACACCCTGTATTTTTTTACGTCACATGATGACAAATAAAATACTCTTTCAAATGGTGTATAGGTTGCCTATACCTATCTTTTGTGCTTTTTAGTAAAATCTGTTTTTACAAATTTTTAGTCCAAATGTTTATTTAAATTAAAGTTGGCTGTGACATAGCAGCCATTAATATTTTTCTTATGAAAATAACAACGACCATTTATTGATTACTAGTGTTTTAGTCAGTTTAAAAGAAATTTCAATGATTTTAAATAAAAACCCTTCTTCTACAACAACAAGATGATATAATACTGGTAGGATGTGAAAAAAATGGTTTACTTTAGTCTAGAGTTAATCCTGAAAAATATTCCAGGAGAAACCATCTGATAACCTTAATAGTTGCTTTAAAAAATTTGACATAGTGATTATGGATAATGGAAGAAATGAGTTATAGGTCACAGAATGTCGTCATAACTGACCAGAGGCGTTATTAGGATTATTTAAAAACACAAGTTTTATCATTACCACATTCAGCTGAAATAAGTGTTATTGGAAGTAGCATTATAAGCAACTAATGATTTTTTTGTGAATTTTAAAAATAGTGGCAGATAATACAAAATCTTTTAATTTTGTGCTTCTTTAACAAATTTATATTTCGCAATAACAGCTAAGTAAATAAGGCATAGCTATATCACAGCCTACTTACATTTAAATAGACATTTGGAATAAAAATATGTTAAAACGGAATTTACTTAAAAAGTATAAAAGATAGGTATAGGCAACCTATACACCATTTGAAAGAGTATTTTGTTTGTCATCATGTGACGTAAAAAAATACAGGTGTTCCATTTAAAATAAGAGAGATATGGCTATTTGACTTTCTGAAAAATTGAAATTATTTTTTGATCACCCTGTATAATATTATGATCTTGATATGACCTACGTATGATAAGGCAGACTTTTCCTAATCTTGCAACAAATTTTAAAAGTTTAAGGAGTTTATATTGTTAAAATAAAATTAATTTATTGCACCCCTGCATTTTGAAAAAAAATCAAATATCACAAAAACGAATAAAAATTAGACACTTGGTACTATTAACAAACTTAAATTATTTTTGTATGTGGAACCTAAAACCGTCATAAAATATAGGGTGTTCCATTTAAAAAAATATAACTTTGATACGTCACACATTTTTGAGACATCCTGTATAGAGTAAAATAATTTTATACTGTGGCCTTATCCGACCTGTATATGTTTCAGTATTTACTTTTTTTAAAACCCCATGGTTATCCAGCTACAGACCGTGTCAAATATGGTGGCCACCCTGTATGTACCACAATACATTTACTAAAAGTATTGAGTGTTTCTTAAAGGTGGTTCCATTAATATTTAGTTTTAATGGGAAACACCAAGTGTTTCTTAATGATTTAGAGTCCAACTTAAAACACTCTGTTCATCTTCTTTTAACAGTATTGGGGAGATCTAAAAATTGACCTAAAATATGGACAGTTTCTACGTTAAATTACATTACATAAAACTTATTTTAAAATTTATATGTGTAAATTACAACCATTTTACATTTTGGGGTCTTAGCTGTCCCTGAAATAATATTAGTTATTATACAACACGTATCTGGACGATAATTATTCCTTCGTTTTTTTCCTTAATGTTTTCTACAAAGTGATTTACTATATTTGTTATAATAGTCAAATGAAACAAAATGGGGTTAATTTGGGTATTTATAGTACAATAGTACAAATAAAGAGCAACTTTTTAAAAATTTTTAAATCGATCTTTCAGAAAATTTTCTTAAAATTAGAGTAACTATCAAAACTCAATAATTATGACAAAAAAATTACGTGGGTAAAGAACCCTTTAGCAGCATGTGAAAATGGTGGAGAGCAAGAGAGACTTAACTCTATGCTCCAAATATGGGACATATCGGTTTTATAATCGATTACACCGGCACACAAAAAAAGCTTTGATGTGCACCGGACGCGACCTATCTACGGATATGTTTTTCGAACCTTTGAATCTGAATTTCAGGTCAGTTTAGGCCGTACACCTCCTAATTTTGAGTAAATTGCAAAAACGTAAAAATGGTGCTAATTTTCTCTATTTTTGCCGTTTTTGCAATTTTTTCAAAACTGGAGGGTGAACGGCCTAACCTGATTTAAATTTTGATTCAGCGTGTTGAAAAACATGCCTGTAGATAAGTCGCGTCCGCTGTACAAAAAACTTTCTTTTGTGCACGGGCCCATATACATACCTACACATAAAGAGTTTTTTGTACATCGGGCGCGACCTATCTAGGGACGTGTTTTTAACTCTGCTGAATCCGAATTTCAAGTTAGTTTTGGGCCGAATACCTTCCAATTTTGAATAAATTGCAAAAACCGTAAGAAATAGCGAAAATTTTCACCAATTATTTACAGTTTTTTGCAATTTCCTCAAAATTGGGAGGTGTACGTTCTAATCTGACTTAAAATTCGATTCAGACGGTCAAAAAACATACCCGTAGGTAGGTCCTGTCCGATGTATGCAGTCGAGGACAAAAGAAAACCGTCCACCCAGTTTATTATTTTAACGGGATTCTTTTGTTTGAAATTTACCTAAAATATTAATTTTAAACAAACAAACCCGTTGGTGGACGGTTTTTTTGTCCTCGACTGTACCAGCGCGCCCAAAAAACTGGGACTGGGAATTTTTTGACGTAGCTGTCACAAAATAACATTGTTTTGACACTTTTTAAACCTAATATTTTAATAGACTAGGAGATAAAACTAGATTTATTTGTCCCAGATTTTTTGGCGCAATTGCGCAAACGCAAACTGTTTTTTTTGCGTGCCTGTGTTATTAAATCACCTTGTAGAACATTATGAACTTAGTGAAAAGGTCATTTTGTACTTTTTTAAACCTTTTGATTTTAATTTGAACTGTTGTATTCGGCAAAACATTACAGTAATTTTGGAAGAGAAAAACTATATATATTCTTTTTTTGTGTGTAAAATTAGGTTAAGGTTCCATTCAAAATATATCAAAACCGTAAAAATTTATTTTATTGCTACAAAATTGTTAAAAAAATTTTTAAAAACAATCTAAAATGAATCTTTATGAAAGTGCTAGAAACTCTAGCTCTGTTATTTAGTCTTTAAAATAATTTCTGTATCCTATACAGTTAGTTATGGTGTTTACGCTTATTATTTTTGGTAATCTATGTATTGTTTTCTTTTGAAGGTTTACAGGCCACATACCTAAGTAACGTAAAAAACATAGGGTGGGTAAAAACGAGCATTTTTTCTCTCTTCCACATATCACATGAAAAAAAAAAATGTTTTTAAAATCTTACAGTCTCTCATCGTTCACCAGCAGAACCTTTCCTTTCTCTTTATTTTTCTTCTCATTTTTTACTTTAATTTTTTCTTGCATCTCCATATTTTTCTCCATAATTTCGTTCTTCTTATTATCGATTTTTTCTTCGCTTTTGCCGCGATCACTCCACCATTTCTTGTGTTTCTCCGGGGTTTTCTGATTGTTGCTTTGTGTTTTTTGATTGGTTTTCGTAGGTTTCAGATTTCTGTCTTCTTCGTCATCTTGGGGTAGTTTTTCGTACTTGTACCCTTTTGGTGTTCTACCCAGCAGAGGCATTTCTAGTTGTGTAACGATTTTTTGTGCGCATCTAGTAAAACAAATGTAAAATTAAATTTTATTTTTTTTAATTCGTTAATAATATTGTTATTTCTCTCATTAAAGATTCTTTTTTCTAATCAATTTATATATATATATATATATACATGTTCAGCGGTTGTGATGATTCCCAACAAGGATGAAACACGTGTCACCGTCTTCAATGCGACCCGGGTCATCCATTTATTTGGAGACTCCGTAATTTTAAAGTAACCAGCCAAGTAGTCGTTTCTACCAGGTTATGTATTTGTTTTCTTTTCTTTTTGTCATTTAGGAGCCTCTATGCCCAAGAATTTAAAACTCTTATTAAATTGTTTATTCTAAGGCTCAAGAAAATTACTTTCTTATTAATATATATATATATATATATATATATATATATATATATATATATATATATATATATATATATATATATATATGTATATATGAAATGAAAATATTATCAATCGAAGTAAAATTCTGTATTTATCAGCTTTGGACCATGCGACAAGTTTTCTCATAGGGACGTTTAAAACATTCCAAAATTTTTGGTCAATTTGTCCTCTTGTAACACCTATCCAGGGACACACTGTATGTATTTTGTAATATCATGAGTTTTAATACCTTATTCTTGTAGAAGCTGGGGGTACACTATGAAGAGGACTTGATTCCCGAATCGGGGGCAAACGATTTATATGGTTCTTCTCTGGCCTACAATAGTCTTTAAGTGTCATTTTCATTTCTTGTTTCTGGGATCTAAAATAAAAGAAAAAACCTGAATATTACAAAATACAAGGCGACCTAACATTTTAAATTTATCCGCAAAATCTTTTGTCAAGTAAATTCCTCTCTAAGTAGACGTTGTGACAGTCTGGCTGAACCCCACTCTTTTCACTAAGGGTTTAGCAAAGTCGATTGATGAGATAAGGTCACGACATTCGCCATATTGGCTAGCGCGGCTGTGACGTCAAGTCGGGCCATTTTCGGCCATGTTTGATTTTTGGCAGATCAGTGGCGTAGAATTAAGGAGAAAACAAAAGACTTAAAACAAAAACATAAATGTGGTTTAAATATTGAAAATTAACAATTATCAAAGCGACGACAGGACGATGAGGTACCTGGCAGAGCAAAACATGTTCCATGGTTCCGTAAGTCAAAAACCATTTTAAAAACTTTGTATACAGGGTGTCCGCTAATGAATGGTACACAGAGAAACCACAGATTTCTTATGCCAAAATATTAAGATTTAACCAAACATACCTAATATCTAAAAGTTTATAATAAGGAAGATACGGGGGTGTCATAGTAAAAGAAAAAGTAAATTTATTTCGATAATTGTTCCTCCCTTTTTAAATATCTTAATATAACTGTATCTAGGGGTTTTTAAACATTAGCTTTTCAGATCGAATATTAATTTTTGTGTGTAGACTAGAGGGCGATGGGTACACTATTTAAAATTCTCTAAAACTACCCAATTTTTTGTTACTACTCTGTATGTATGTAAACTAGTAAGCTTCTCTATGTTTTTTGCACAAGTATGTATGTACCTTCAATAACATCGTATTAGCTATAATTACAAATGCGCAGATATAAATAGCTGATATCTAAAAACTCCTGGATACCGAGTTATATTAAAATGTTTAAAACATATCAAAAATTATCGAAATGCATGAATAAAAAATATTTATATCACAACACCCCGTATCTTCCTTATCATTAACTTTTGGATATAGGTATGTTTGTTTAAATGGCTATTTTCACATAAGAAATCTGTGGTTTTTCTGTGTACCATTAATTAGCGGACACTCATCTGTATCATATGTATATAAAAACACGAATGACTGAAAACTATTCGACTAAACACCATCAAAATCTCTAAAATAAAACGAGTCCGAACCAATAATATGTGAAGTCTCAAAAACTAACCAAAAACATTAACAACTGGAAATCCTTGCAAAATATACAACCAAAATGAAAATGGCAAATTTCCACAGTTTTTACCAAACAAAGCTTCGACAAGGCACGACTCTGTCATCAGCTGATAATGCTACCAACTTTGAACAGAACTGCCAACCGAAATCGTAATTCTCACACCCTCACGTCCCTGACAAAAGCTATCACCGGTCTTGCTTATGTCTAAACCCCTTCTCATAAAGAAACTCTGGGGTTTAGTGGGAGTATACAAGAGAGTGGGGACGAAGTGGGAGGAGCCAAAGTAAAGGAGTGGGGATCGGCTAGAATGTCCCTATCCTTCTCCAGAAAGTATCTAAACATCTATTAAACCATGTATTGCTTCTGACCTAACTTACCTCCGTATAGCCCCAGTTGTTGGCTGCCTTGGGTAAGCTCCACCTACGCAATGTCCACCACAGCACGCACCTCCCCGTGTGCGTGATTTTCACCCTTATGGGTCGCCCCTTCGGAAGAACTAGAACTGGAAGATATGGAGGAGCCTCCACTACTAACACTGTAAAGACTGTCTGAGGCGGGGACAGAAGAGCTTCGTGATGTCATAGAATAACCTGAAGCGGAGGTGGGGAACATGGGACCTGTCTAAGAAAGTTTAAAGAACTAAAATTTAAAAAAAAGATATTCAAAAAATGCTTGTACTAAAATATTCTAGATTTTTGAAATAGTTTGGTTAGTTTAAAAGTTTAATTATTTAAGTGGAAAGTATTACCTTAAGTCATAAATTAAAATTTAACACTTACTTCTCAATCCTTTTGTAACTATATCATAAACCATATATTTTTAAGATAATAATAGTAGAATGATAAAAATATGTTTCTTCGCTATTTTTAAGGCAGCTCAGCGTTTCACTATTAATATCTTAAAAACTATTTTGTTTAGAGATAGGATATAACTACCGAAAACGATTAAAAATTAAGTGTTAAATTTAAATCTAAGGCTTGAGGTAGTGCTTTTCATCAAAGTTTTGGAATTGCCTGTAGATTCCAAATAAAAAATATATAGATTTTTATATTGATATTTAGTAAAAACTTTTACTAGATATTAAATAATGAAAGTAAGATTGTTTTATTTTGTATTGAAGTCAAAATATTTAAAAATTGAATGTACTAAAGATTTTTCTCGCTCGTTAAAATTTTATTTATAGAAACTGTTGACTTTTTGAACAGTCTTTTAAAAAATAAAGGAACAAATAATATATACGCATGCTATCAAGAATGTGCGTATGTAAATAAGGGTGAGAAGGAAACATGATATACAAAACTTTTAAAAAATGTGTTTATAAAAAACGATATATGATATTCTTAAATGGGTCTCAAATTTACACACATTTTAGCATATCATACCGGGAATTGGTGTTTATCTAGTTAAAAATCTTCCTTTTGCGTAGCTTTTTTGAGGGAAGGGCCACAGAAAAAAGGGTGTATAGCACATAAAAAATAATACATTTGTGTTTGTGTCATTTAATGTTAGGGTAGTTAAACAAAATATAAAACAGAACTTTTTAGTAAAAAAACCACAGCAGAAATAACTCGTTTTTTCTTTCATTTACCAATATAGACCCATATAACATTTTTTGCCGGCGTTGTACATTTAATTTACTGGCATTGCCAACACTCTTTAATGGCAAGGCATTGGCAAAAAAGGTATCAAAAAGACGCGAAAGTGGGCAATTGGCCGTTATTAGGCCACGTGTTGCAGATAAAGTGATGGCATCCATCATTAATAAGTTATTGGCAAAAAAATGCGTTTAAGATGATGGCATTCATCATTAATAAGTTATTGGCAAAAAGATAACAAAAAGACGAAAGTGGGCAAATGCAGATACTCCCAAGCAGCAAGCTGACGTCTTATTGACGAAAATTGTCACATATAATTTTTTTTAAAAGCTAAAATGATGCGATATTTTATTTGAAAATTAAAATAGGAAAAAACTCCTTACTGCATGCAATTTCCTTGCAATGCAAAGTACCATCTCTCGAAACACTGTCCAACTTGAAGATGCAGATTTTTCACTAGCCGAAAATATTTCTTTCAAAGCTAAGTGAGATCACCTACCGCAGACCGCTCTCGAATTATTTTTGTCTAATGGGTCCGGTTTAGACGATAAAAAGCGAAGATATTGCAGAAACGTAGTAGTTTATTGTCCATTACGCCATCTATCGGTATGTCAAAAAACTATTAAATATCTATAATATTTTTTATTAACACGTCTTTAAAACTTTTAATAAAGTTTTAAACAAAATATTTACAGCTCCTAACAGTCTACTTTAATATCTTGCCTTCTCGACTAGCCATCACCAATTAATCACACAACACACACTTATTAGGTAATGAATACATTTAATTATGTCTATTAAAAACTCTTTTCTTTAAAAAGAAACTGAAAAGCTAGAAAACCTCGTAGAAAACAAGTGCACAAAGCGGTCACCTTCGGTCGAAATTAACGTAGCTAATTTTACCATCATTTTATTTTTATTCGCTCCAAAATACATAATAAACATTTTGTTTGACCTAATTTTTATTTGCATGATTTTTAACAATAAAATGTTATGAAAAGGCCATTTCCTTTAAATTACGTAAAAACATAAAATAATGTTGTTTAGCTGCCATTATAAATAAAACAGAGTCAAAAAAATCACTTTAATGTTAGTTAAATACCAATGTTAATAATATGGTTTAAAAAGTATGAATATGCGTTGAAGGTTTGCCTTCATAAATCCAATATTTATTTGCCTGCAACAAAAACGCGTGCTTTATTTAATCAGGATTGGTATGCCGCCATTTTTGTATGCTTGCCGGCAATTCGCCTGCATGTAAAATTTATTGGCAATTAAGTGTTTATTTAGGGTTGACTTTTTAATGCGTATAAGATGTTGACATAATATTGCTACCAATTGCCAATGATTTACCATCAATGCCAATATGAAAAATGTACATTGCCGGCAAATAGTGTTTGCTGGGATGCAGCTTAATCTGTGGTCCTTTAAGTAATATAGTAAAATGCTTTTCCATCTTATTTTTATTCTCAAATGAAAAAGTTAACTAAAATTAGTATAAGGGAAAAGTGTCTATTGTTTTCCATGGCTGATTATCTAGAAACTTTGTATTGAAAAAAAACATTATCTAATTGTACGATTTTAATTTATAAAATTATATATATTTATTTTAAATCTGTCTTTGCAACAAGCTAAGAAGAAAACAAAGTTTAAGATTGGATAGGGCTTTTCAAAAAATTATCGAAAATCGTATATTTTTGTATTTGGGCTCATTTTACCTGTGGGAAAGTAAGCTACTATTTTTTGTATTAATTAGCTGCTGCTTGCTATTCAAGAAACGGAAAAAAAAGAAAAACACCTTATTTTCTTTTCTAAGTAAAACTTTTTTTTATTTTTAACACCCCGTAGTTCAAAAACTAAGACGTTTAGGACATATGTTTAAACGAAGTTTTGTCTTATTTTTTGTTGTAGAATTGTTTGGTTAAGTTTGTCGGTTGAGTTACTGGACACCCTGAATGTATGTAGGTAATTGGATTTAAATTGATGAACACTTTGATGTCTATTGGTGCCTAAACGGTGAGGTTTATCGACTTTAATAAAAAGTTCCTTATTTTTGTAAATAAATTTTAAATTTTAAGTAAAGTGCCTGTATGTGTAAGTAAGTGGATGTATTTAAAAAAGAAGTACTTTTGTCTTAAAATTTTAGAATCTGCAGAGCTTAATTTGTGTGCCAAATATCAACTGGATTGGTTAAAAAATAAATGCAATATGGCGAAAAAACCAAAATAAAAATTGAACTTTGACGGCTTGTAATTCGAAAACGAATGACATTTTGAAAAAAAAAAATTATATTAAGCTCTACCCTTATTTTTCAAGTAGAATCACCCCTTAAGTTTCGTGATCGATTTTTGAATCACCCTGTATAAAGAATTATTTAAATATTTCTAAATAATAAATGTAACCTACCTTAAGACGTAAAATCTTTGCTCTGCATATGACACACCTCAATGGAAGAAGTCTTTGGGACACTGCGATCTGAATGGTCTTTACAAAACATTTTCGGCATACAACTTGGTGACCACACGGAGAGGTTTGCATGGTGGCTTTGGCATGGATACATATGACACACTGAAAAACTGGTTTCTGTAATATCCTAAACTAACTTTACATCAAGCACTGATCTCCATGGATTGCCAATGTTATTACCTGCGCGAAACAAAAGTTACATTTCATGGGCGAAAAATCCGGTTTATGCGCAAGCAAACTGAGGGTAAACGTACCTGGCGCGAAACAGACAGATCTGCATTATCGGAAAGAATTTGTCGACGGCGTCCTGGTGTTCCGTTCGAAGTACAGTAGCTAATGAGCGTCACGGTCAGACCGCGGACGGAGGGTACGGGATACCGGTGTTTGTATTTTGCCTCGGCTTTTAAGTGCGCATGTTCGTCCACCCATCCATTTGTTTACTGCGCGAGGTCGTAAAAATCCGAAAAATGCTTCTTGCCACTGCGGATCTAAATGTAGGTTATCTATGACATCAAGCTATATCTTTTAGGAAACTAGAGTTATTGGTTATTGGATCTACTAGGTGGCAGACGTTTGTTTGCTAGAAATCGATTTTAAAAACGAATTTAACCGGAATGTACATATATGCGCTTTGGTCTAAAATATATATTAATTAATCAAGTTTATTTTCTTTGGCAGTCCACGAAGAACAAAGCTTTATAGAAGCTACCTTTGGTGCCGGGTTTTAAGATAAGAAGGGTGCTAAACCAAAACGTTGTAAGTGCCCAATGTGGTAAAATGTGTTTTATTACAAGAAAACGCTGTAATTGCCACCTCTGATTAAAATTCGGGGCGAGCGACACAAGGGTTTTTCTTCTTTTAGCCAAGCAAAACGTTTTAAGTGTCAAACATTGTCTTGCACTAGTAATACATAAACAGTAGGCTTCCAGGGGCGATTTCGGCTAATTTTGGTACATATTTTGGTTGAAAGATAAACAGTAGGTTAAACATCACTTTTTACCTAAACATACCAATTGGTATATAATGAAGTTTAACCCATTGTTTATCTGTCATCCAAAAACGTACCAAAATGAGCCGAAAACCTCCGATTGGTTGCGGTCGTTTGTTGCACATATGATGGTGTATATTCTGTCGTTTTGTTTTCATAATGGATAAACAAAGTAATCCAGAAGTTTCCACAACCAAAAAGTTCCTTTACTATGATAGATGTGACAAAATTCTTTGACTGAAAATCTATTTCTAAGGACCTGGATACTAAGAAACTTAAAAAGGCACCCAAATGCGAAAGGGAAAGTATAGGAAATTATTGGGAATTATGGGAAAGAATGGGAAAGTATATGGAAGGATAGGGAAGTATGAAGAAGTATCAGGAAGTATGGGGAAGTACTATGAAGTATGGGAAAGTATATGGAAGTATGAGGAAGTATGGGGAAGTATAGGGAATATTTGGGAATTATGGGAAAGAATGGGAAAGTATATGGAAGGATAGGAAAGTATGATGAAGTATCAGGAAGTATGGGGAAGTACTATGAAGTATGGGAAAGTATATGGAAGTATGAGGAAGTATGGGGAAGTATAGGGAATATTTGGGAATTTTGGAGAATTATCGGTTTTTATCTTTGGACAATCCACGAAGGCTGAAAGCCTAAATACTAACGTACCGTGGGTGTCTTAAGCAGGGTAAGGGGAAGTTTGTTAACACGGGACTTAAAAACTTAAAGATTTGGGGGAAGGAAAGACCTCCGCTGGCAGTAGTTTCCACAGTCTAGAAACTCTAGGGATAAAAGAACGAACGAAATGGGAAGTTCGGGGCCTGTCCAATTGAACTGTATAGGGATGCATACGCGCGGCACCACGTGTTTCTCTGTTGGGAACTGCAAGAGGAGGGACTATACTGGACAATTCGTCGGAGCAGAAGCCGTAAAAGTATCTATAGAAAAGCGATAGATCTCCCACAGCTCGACGATGGGTAAGAGAAGGAAACCTTTGAGTAAGTAAAGGATCATTAATAGGACGAACAGCCCTTCTTTGAATGGCATCAAGAATGCTGAGGGTTGTAGGGGATGCCATTCCCCAGACATGAGAACAATATTTCAGAGAGGGTCGAATTTGGGACACATACAAAGTGTATAAATTGGAAGGAGAAAAATACTTTTGGCTCGGAAAAGAAATTCAAGCTTTTTGAAGCCGCGGTGGCTATAGATACAATGTGTTTATGCCAGTTAAGGTTATTCTCAAATGTGATGCCCACAAGGTTAAATGTGTCCCCGCTCTGCAAAACCTGGCCACTCATAAGCAAAGGATGAGTGTTTGATGATTTTTTCGCGACAAGGAACACGATTGTGTTTTGGATGCATTAAATTGAACGAGATTTTTCAATATCAAATTGAGATCCTGTGAAAGAGATATCTGCATCGCCCTGCGTTTGCTTTCCAAGTCGGATTGAGAGATTGGTTTGGGAACCTGAAAAGTGGAGTGAAGGGTACTATCGTCAGCATAACTATGAATGGGATTGGTTGTGGAAGAAAGATGGTCGTTGATGTGAAGAAGAAACAAAGTTGGTGCTAGTACTGAACCCTGTGACACTCCAGCATTAATCGGTGCATTATTATTTAAAAAAATAGTATTAAAATACAGAATCTGTATTATGTTCATATTCAAAGAATCGTTTAATATAGTTATGTACAATTTTGCACGATCGCTTTTTAAATTAAAATATTTTATTATCTTCTGTTATATTACAATTATTCTAAGGTGGGTCAAGCAGAAGGCCTTATTAAATGTATAAAGTTGCACATCTTTAAGACGAAATTTTGGTTTGGTGAAAGTGCGAACATCCCACTTAAACTTGGCTCCATATTAATGTCTTAAAAATGTTGCTATTGATTCGTTTCTGTCTTTACAAGTTGAATTTAAGGAAACACCAAAACCTTTAACGCAGGGGCGGTCATATCGACTTTCTGAGGGGGGCCATAGGCCGAGAAAAAGTGTGTGAGGTGCCAAAAAAACCCTCGGACCAGCCCTGAGGGGGGCCATATCATCATTAAATGCCCAAAATGCCCATATTGCCATTACATATGTATAAAATACAAAGGATGTGGCATTAAAGGGGGAGGGCCACGGCTGAGAAAAAAACATCTTACGATTTATGCCTGAACCTGAGACGGAATATTATCCGGCTATCATTTAAAATAGTTTAGCAAACTTAAAATGTTATAAAATGCTATAAAAAAATACTTTTTGGTTTGTTGTAAGTACCACCAAGTTTCAGTTGCATAAATAGTGGCACATACAACTAGAGTTGTTACGAAAAGAACGGAACAGTTCTTAAGAACATGTTTAGAGGTAGCCTGTTCAGTAATCCGTTTTTTAAAGAGAACTGAACAGCCTGTTCTTTCGAACCGAACAGGTGAGGAACGGACGCGCGTTTTAGTTTTTGTGTTCTCTGTTCTCACTGGTTCTGTGATCTGCGTTCGGTCAAATGGACCATATTGGCTATTCCTGTTCATTTGGATCGAAGAAACTCTAACCAGGCTTTGAGCTTGAAGTGCTTGAACTGTTCACGCCAACGTTTGCGGTGCGATGTGGTTTATGGATGGCTTATAGTGCTGTTTTTTTAATGCATGTTTGGAATAGTTTTGATCAATAAAGGTAAACGGTGAACGGGTCACCCAGGAAGAGAATTAATTAATGCCTAAATGTCCAGTCTCCACCTCATTGTCAAGAACTTTTTAAAAAGAACAGATGAACAACTGAACAGGTTTACGGAACCTGTTCTCGGGTAGGAAGGGAACTGTTCGAACCTGTTCAGCATTCTTGCCTGTTCTTTAACAACTCTACATACAAAGTTTTGTTTAACTTAGTTATAAACAACCATATTCTTTTATACTATAAACAATAATTTAAAGTTTTTCGCAAAATAATGCATAAAATATGTTCGAATAAAAATAAATAAACCGTTATTAACATGCTTTGAAAATTATTTTATTTTACAGTTTTTTGTGCGCTGCGTATAGTTATAATTTTGGAACTTACTTACACCGTTTTGGTTTAGCACCATTCATAAGAAAAATTGCAGAAAGAGAATAGTCTTACCACAAATTATCAGAATACCCATATGCGAAACTAAGCGTGTTCGTTGAAATCTCTCACCACTATCGTCCTTCCCACTGCGTGGTGGATATACACCCCACGATTTAGTACGTAACCTAATGCTCATCTAGGTGTCAGTTAGTCCCATACTTTTGTTGGTATAGAACGTGAGCATAAGTTAGTTAATTGTGTTTAGTTGTTTGTGAACTTTTATGTTTTTTATTATTAAAGTGTTAGTATAGTGTCTTGTTAAATTTTTTTACCGTTTAATATGGGATATAAATGTGTATATTTATTCTATTCCTCCATAACCGGGAGCGGATCACTTATTAGATTCCCAAAGGACCACTATTATTTTAAGACTATTTAACATAAATACAAAGCTTTTACAAATTACTTAGATATGTTACTAAAGTTATTGATATTATTCAGTAGGTGCCTAAACACAGCAAAATATTTTTTTTTATAGCCGCACTGCCATTTAAAAGGCTATATTTCAAATTTAAAAAATGAGGTGTTTTTAAATAAAGAAATATTTAAATTCCCAATTAGTGTATTCTTCTTTCGTTCCGTTTTCCACACATAAAAAAGCTGCATAATTAGTTACTATAAAAGTCTATCTCTCCTTAGCGCCTTGGTGCGGTTTAACCTTTACAAATTTAAAATATTACGATCCATACATTGGTGCAGATGTTCCATTTATTCTTTCTTAAGGTCATAGAAACAAGTAAGCGTAATTTGCCGCACTTTCGCATCTGTATATTCTGATAATTTGTGGTCTTACTTTGGTTGGAGTTTAAATTATAGAACTTAAATATTTAATTTTTTTCACATAAAATATGGATTTGAAGCTCTTAAATAGTATTTTAAAATTAAAAATTAATCATTTTTGCGCCATCGGTAATTTTAAAACACCAAATAAAGTCAATTTTTCTCAGTAAAATTTTCATTAAAAAGTTACTTACTTCTTCTTCTCGGGTTGTGGCTAACTCTGGTTCACTTTCTTCCAGTTTTGATAGTAATTTTTCCTGTAACAAATAAAAGTACTTAGTAAGTTTGCAAATATATGGTGATACATAAATTTTTTAGTGTATGATGTCCTGATCCTCGGCAAACGCAAATATCTCAAAAACGGTTACTTATAACAATTCTTACAAAGTATACTTTTATTTTGGTCGAAATCGTATCAGAACCTATCAATAATTATCGAAATAAACTACAAACTTTTTACTTTGATAGCCTGTATCTCCTTTATTTTTAACTTTTAAACATAGGTATGTCTGGCTAATTGTAAGTCCTAACATTTTGGCATAAGAAATCTGCGTTTTCTTTGTGTACTTATATTTGTTGGACACCCATAAACCCTGTATAAATAAATATCATTACTACTAAAGTCCGCGCGTTTAGTAAAGAGGCCACCGACGTTATCTACGCGAAATCTTCTGTAACTCTTTTTCAATTGCGGTTTCGAGGGCTTCGTATCGTTACCTAGGGAGTAGGCATTTTAAAGATTTAATTTTAAAAAATAAATAATATTTTAAATACGGAATGAGGGAATAAGAGGAAATGGCCTCTTTACTAAACGAGCGGACCCTACTACTACAAGTTTTTTATTGGTTACTTAAACGACCCTTGACCGAAGTCCTTCAGCCATAATAAATAAATATTTTTATCTAGTAGCCTTAATTTTATTTGCTAATTACTTTTATAAAAACTTTTTTTTATTTTTAGCAGAATTATCGAAAAGTGAGACATTCTTCAGCTATTCTTTGCTCTATCGCACGAAAAATCTTCATTAGAGCTAATCACGCAACAAAAATAACTTAAGAAATAAAGAAAATGATAATAATATTTCAAAGATTACAATCCTATTGTTTTGATCACGGTTTGGTGAATTTAAGGAGATATTATTTGCTTTTATATTATCGATATCGCATTTTTAAAAGTGTTTTGGTAAATATGGCAGGTTTTTTTAAAGTTTTTAGTTTTAATACTTGCGTTCAATCGTAAAAAATATGAGATACTGAAAATATATCAGTCATTATTTTTTTAAAATTGTTTTCTTTTAATTTAAATTTTTTAGACTTTTATTTTAAAGGTATAAAAAGAAAGTTGGGGTTTTAAAATAAAATATCCTGTATATTTTATCATCAGTTTATGGGTCTTCTTATATATCCTTATATATATATTTTTTTGTAGATTTCTTGGGGTATGTAGTCCTTTTAATAAAACTATATATAAAATTTTTGCATAAATGCAATTTCTATTGACGTTTCAGCTGGCATCCCAAGCCTTTATCAAAATAAAATGGTCAAAACACTGCAAATAAATATTCTAAAATTAGGTGGTACAATACAACAAGAAAAATCGCTTACCTTAAAACATAGTACAACACAATTCTTACATGTCAAGTTACATTAAAACAATATCAAATAAATCGCACAGTAAAATGTAAAAACGAAAAACAAACACCATCCTTTTATCGATGGTGGTATACATACACTGATACCACATCGATATAAGTATTGCATATTTTTTACCTGTATGTACTTAATATATTTAACGAATTTTGATTTTTGTTTGTTTTTTTATGGGGCTTGCTGACCGTGCGATAGTACTCACTGATGCCGAATTTCGAGAAACAGCAATAAAAAAGCAAAAACGCACTTATAAAAAATGGTTACCCAATAAATTTATTAAACTCAATTTTTAAAAAACGAATTAACAGATTTTATAACAAAGACAGTAACCAAAAAATAAAACAACAAAACTCAACCAAATATCTAACGCTACCTTGTATACCAGGACTGTCACAAAATCTAAAAAATATTTTTAAAAATAAAGACATTACAATTTGTCATAAAGCACATAACCTTCTAAACTCAAATTATTCAAAATTAAAATCACAAATTCCAAAAGAAAAAAGAAGCAATGTCGTATACGAAATACCTTGTAACGATTGTAATGCTGTTTATATTGGGCAAACAAGTCAATACATCAATAAATAAAAGTTTAAAAAACTAAAAAACACGCTTTTATATGCAACCGAACTAAAAATTAGAAAATAATTTTTCATTAAAAAAATATTGTCACTTCATAGTAAAAAGCGTGGGGTGCTTAATATATTAAATGTTATAATTATTATATTTGCCAATATCTATGATGGAAAAGTTATGAAGAAATAGTAAAATGCACCCCACGCTTTTTACTATGAAGTGACAATATTTTTTCAATGAAAAATTATTTTCTAATTTTTAGTTCGGTTGCATATAAAAGCGTGTTTTTTAGTTTTTCAAACTATTATTTATTTTTCATTTTTAGTTCGATATGCATTTATGTACGTATAAAAGTTTGGAATGTTGCCAACAGATGGCAACCACTAAAAATTTTTTCGCCATTTTGTCAAGAGTAGCAAAAGTTTTTCAGATGGACTTTCTGAAAATAACCTAATATAAAATTTGGAGTAAAATCGATTCAGATCGAACTCTTGAAATGGCCGGTGGTTGGTACCACTGGGACGTACAGGTGACAGATGACACTTGGTGGTATCAAGCAGTGGTTATAATCATATAATGGATTTTTTTTCCTGGCGATCCAAACCAGGATAACGGGATACTGTTTGCAGATTATTGCATTGTCATGGGTCCTTAATACGTGTGCAAAGTTTCAAAGAAATCGAATAGCTGGAAGTTGGTTAAAATTAGGCTCAAAGATTCCGTTAAATTCATAGATGGATAGATAGATGGATAGATAGATGGATAGATAGATGGATAGATAGTTACAACCCAAGTTATTAAAAGAGTGTTAAAAATCGAATTAATGGACACAAATATGGCAAAAAAAAAACAAAACAGCGCTAACAAACCATGCCACTGAAAACAATCATACTTTTAATTTTAATGAAGTAACAATCCTAAAAACGGAAAACCATTCAAAGAAAAGAGAATTCTATGAAATGATAGAAATACAGCAGAAAAACAACGCCATAAACTCAAAGTCTGATAGAAGATTTTTGAGCAGGTATATAATGATCTTTTAAAATAGTTTCTTTCCTGTTTATAAACTTCCTTACTATTTAAAAAAAAACATTTAATACATTATAAGTTTTTAAGTTTACCAAAAAAAAAAAACAAAAATCAAAATTCGTTAAATATTATTTAGTACATCTGAAAAGGTAAAAAATATGCAATACCTATATTGATGTAGTATCAGTATATATATACCACCGGTGATAAAAGGATAGTGTTTGTTTTTTGTTTTTACATTTTACAGTGCGATTTAATTGACATTGTTTTAATGTAATTTGACGTGTAACAATTGTTTTGTACTATGTTTTAAGGTAAGCAATTTTTTCTGTTGTATTGTACCACCTAATTTTAGAATATTTATTTGCAATGTTTTGACCATTTTATTTTTGATAAAGGCTTGGGATGCCAGCCGAAACGTCAATAGAAATTGCATTTATGCAAAAATTTAATATATAGTTTTATTAAAAGGACTACATACCCCAAGAAATCTACAAAAAAAAAGATTATATATATATATATATATATATATATATATATATATATATATATATATATATATATATATATATATATATATATATATATATATATATATATATATATATATTAATCGTTTCAGAAGGTTTCAAAAATCTCCTGTATATTAAAGGGTTTTGGATTAAAATAATTTTAACCGAGAGCTAATAAACCTTAATTTGTAGATTAAAACCTTTGTATTGTAAGTAACTTAATATTAAATATTTAATTATTTTAATTTTTTTAAAGTAATCATAACTTTTATTATATTGTCTAAGAACAGAATAGTTCTTCGTAGTCTATAAAGTTTTGTTTTCTTAAAATGTTGAATAAACTTTTTAATTTTTATTCTGGGAAAAGCCAAATAATATTTTGTTTAAATTTGATCTCCCAGAAAACAAATAAAGCATAAAATACCTTAATTTTTTCAAAAATTCAATAGCAAAAATAATTTTTAAGTTAATGTAACTACTTTTTGTAACACTCTGAATAGATTTTTTATATGCTCGTATAAACTTACCCATACTAGGTATCTACTACAAAATTTTTATTTAATTATCTCAAATAGCACAGATGTTACACGCCGCACGCCATGTAGAGAGTGCGGAAAATTATTATATACCACCCTGTATATTCTACGGCGAATTCCAGCTTTTAGCATTTCAGACGAAGCAAAATTTGCATGAAGAATAACTTTTTTCATCCGTGGACACGGTATAATATTGTGTTATAACTTAAAAAAAAGCAATGGAAAAATATAGGTACACTACTGAATCCTACATAAAAATCCCTAAAAAACACTTTTCCACTTACATTTTTTCTTTCTCTACTAACAAACGAGTTGGCCAAAGTGACAAAATTTGAAAACAGTTAGCCTGCAAGGTAAACGAAAAGGCGTGACCCTGTACAAGTGTGTAAAATACCCAATATAGTTTTTGTTTTGCAAGTTTTTTTCCTTATCTGGTCGAAAATTTAACCACTTTTTGTTAGTTCTGGTTAGTTTCCTGGTTTCCAGAAAGAATGAAATAATACAACATTCAGTATACACAAAGTGTCAACGATAATACTATAAGAGTTGATGGAACAACTTATAAGCCTAAAGAAAAACCTTAGTAAAAAAATCAGTGGTTTTCGAGATATTGGCATCTTAATAAAATTTTCACCCTAGTAACATTTAGACTACTATAAAAATCTATTTTGCACTTTAAATTATGTAAGAACATTTTAAAAGCGCAAATTCGGTACCCTTTGAAAATAATACAAAAAACATAAAAACGGCCGCCTGCAATCGGACTGTTTTAAACAAAGGTGCCGTTATCCTTTACAGCGACGCGACGCGCCGATACACTATGGGATAGAAATCCATTATTTTGGCCAAAAAGCAACTTTGAAATTTTAATGGCTTATGCTGTGTATTTCAAAGTAGATACTCCAAACTACATGTACGCAAAATTATAAAAGGAAATGACGACTTCTATTGGGGTAATAAAAAACTTGAAAATGTATTTTAAGTAAACATAAATATACAACATTTAATCTACTTAGTTTATTATTAGCCTTGTTTACTAAAAAAGTAAGAGTTTAAAAATAAGAGGTATTGTTGTGTTTCCGATGCAGTCTCGCGCGAAGTCTCGCTACTTTTGTCAAAGATTTTTTACCTTTTTCTTTATCAGTTCCTGTACTTACAATTGCCTTCCTACTTTTGCTGCTTCTGGAGTGCAAGGACAGACACAAGATTTTTTTATAATTTACAAGGTTTTCCATTTTAAAATTTAATATGTTTTGTCCTACACTGTATATCCTAAAAGATAAAAGCATTCTGATGAAAGATATGGATTCCACAGAATCTAGCACAACATTATTTATTTTATACGTTAAAAAATTAAAAAGTTGGGAAGATGTATCTCTGTTACGCTTCAAAGAATTATTTAAAATTATTTTTCAGATTTGGATATTTCCAAAACTAATTGAGATAGATATTTTTTAAAGCATTTTAAAGATTTTTGGTGATCATACCTATTGTCGTATCCTGTATATCATATGAGATAATAATAATCGGATTACTGATTAGAATACTACCAAATTAACCAAACAAGCTGACATTTTAGTTTATTTTGTACAATAAAAAAATAATAATGTTAAGGAGGGTGTAAATTTATAATAACATATAATAAGTTTTAGGTTTTCAAAAAGCATTTGTAATAATTTATAATATTTTCCAGTAAAAAGCACCTCATTTTAAGTTAGATTGGTAAGTTTCAGAATTTTGACCAAAAAATTAATTTCTATCCCATAGTGCAATGATCAGCTGCATCAACCGGCCTATCATGAAAGAAATATAGCAAAGCTGGCCGCGAGACAAGCATGCCGATTTATTTGCTTTAAACTTTTGTGTCTTTTTTTATCAAAGAGCACCGAATTTACATTTTTAAACTGTTTCTTCTATACTTTCCTAAACAAATCAATCACAACAAAATATACACCATCCATCATAAATATCCCTGAGGTAGGTCACTGTTTTGGAAAAAATTTTACAAGGTTTTTTTATTGACTTAAACCCACAACCGATCTCGACAACTTAAAACCACTTCAAGAAAGTCGGAAGTAGAAAAGGTTAAAATATTTTTTTCCTGTACATTCAGCCTAAGGGTAATACTTCTTCCTTATGTGGTTGCTGGTATTTTTAATTTTACAATTAACCATGAAATGGTTTTGGTAACCAAATAGTTATAAGGTCCTCTTAGTTTTTTTTTAAAGGTCGGGTCGCGTGAATGTTTGAAAGAAAGTAACAAATGATTAAATGATTTATTAATAAGGTCATAATTTAACAAAAGATAAAAGTAACTAAAAATAAAAGGTTAATTAGGGTTTTATACGGGGTGATTCAAAAATCGATCACGAAACTTTAGGTGGTTATTCTACATGATAAATAATGGTACAACTTAATATTTCTTTTCAAAAATGTCACTGGGTTTCGCGTTATAACCCTTTAAAGTTTAATCTTTTAATGCTTGCTTTTTAATTGTTTGCTTAAAAAAGTTTTGATATTAATTTCTGAATACCCCTGTATAAGTTCTAGTGTATCAATAATATTGGTAGATATTTGTATAAGAAAAGGGTAGGTAAAAAAAAACAAATGATAAAAAGTTTAATTAAGTTATAATTTTTCCTAATTCAATTTTTGGTAATTTTCTAGAAACCTGCGGCAACTCCGATTTTAACGAAATTTGGTATAAGGGGGTTTTTGGGGCGCTGATCACGAATCTGAAAGATTTTTTGGCGGAAACGTATTTTCTCGAGATATTTATCATCAAAGTTCAAATTTGAACTAAGCTTATTTTCACTATATTCCTCCTTCTTTTTGCACACAATTCTTGATTTAAAGCTAAAGTGTCACAAAATATTTGATTTTCACCCTTTAAAACCCCGTTTTTCTACGTTTTTTACATTATTTTTGCATTAAATTGCGTGGCTTTTCTTTGATACTGCGGCAACCATACTTACACATAGGGCTTCATGGCACACTGGGATTAAAATGATTCAAAGTATAGCTATGCAATTTAATGCAAAAATAATGTAAAATACGTAAAAAACGGGGTTTGAAAAGGTGAAAATCAAATATTGTGTGCCACTTTAGCTTCAAATCAAGAATTGTGTGCAAAAAGAAGGGAATATTATAAAAATAGGATTAGTTTAAATTTTAAGTCTGATAATGAATATCTCAAGATCAAAAAGTTTCCGCCAAAAAATTCTTTCAGATTCGTGATCAGCGCACCAAATTTCGTCGAAATCGGAGTTGCCGCAGGTTTCTAGAAAATTACCCAATTTTTTTTGTAAATTTAAAACTTTGAATTTTAGATTTTAAACTCTGAATTTAAAATTATTATAGTTAGAGAAAAATTTTGAAGTTATACTTTAAAGTACCCATTTAAAAAACAATCAGGCATTACGTTTGGAATTCAGATTCAAAAGTCTGGCTGAATTTATTTTTTGACGTTTTCGTTACCGTTCGCCGTTTGACGTTTCGGTTTCTGATATGGTATATGAAAATGGTAAACAGAAACTATAAAATGACAAATGAAAAGTTGTTGTTTCATCTTCTAACTGAAAACGTCAAAAGGTAAACGGAAACAGAAACGTCCATCTATAAATCCAGCTTTAAAGTCGGGGAATATACACTGCGTTTATTTTATAAAGTCGAATTTGATTAAACATTTTGGAAGGATACAATGAAACATGTTATGGTTTTTATTAAATTTTTTGACACCCATTTCAATTATACAGTGTGCTCCGAAACTCTGTAGCGATATACACCTTCATTTTTTAAAATTGCACACCCTATAAATCATTGCACTTTTGGATCTCTGAGTAAATTCTAGATGTATTTTATAATATTCAATACAAAGTGTTACAGAATATTGTTAAGAAAATTTAAAGGTAGATTTTACATCAGAAAATAAAAGAAAATTCATATATGTCATACTTTTTGGCTCGAAAGAGAAATCCAAGCTTTTTGAAGCTGCCGTGGCTATAGATACAATGTGTTTATGCCAGTTAAGGTTACTTTCAAATGTGACGCCCACAAGATTGAAGGTGTCTTTGCTCTGTAAAACTTGGCCGCTCATAAATAGAGGATGAGTATTTGATGACTCTTTTCGCGACAAGGAACATGATTGTGTTTTGGATGCATTAAAATGGACGAGATTTTTGGCGACCCAATCCAATAATAAATTAAGATCTTGCGAAAGAGATATCTGCATCGCTCTGCGTTTGTTTTCCAAGTCAGGTTTAGTGATGGGTTTAGGAACCTGAAAACTGGAGTGAAGGGGTACTATCGTCGGCGAAACTATGAATGGAATTAGTTGTGGACGAGAGAAGGTCGTTGATGTGAAGAAGAAACAATGTTGGTGCCAGAACTGAGCCCTGCGGCACTCCAGCATTTACTTGGTAAAAGCTTGAAGAATAGCCGTCCACAATAACTGATATACGACGATCAGATAGATAACTAGAGAGCCAAGTACAGAGTTTAGCTGAAAGACCATAGGATGGAAGTTTATTAAGAAGTGCGGCATGCCAGACCTGGTCAAAAGCTTTGGATATAGGAGCAACGATCTGGGACTCACCTAGAAACTCAAGAGATGTATTCCAACAGTGTGAAACGAAGGAAAGCAGATCTGCTGTAGACCTTTGTGGCGAAATCCATACTGCCAGTCATGCAAAATTTTGTGTTTTTCTAAGGACTTAAGAATTTGTGAATTAATTAATTTTTCCATTACTTTACAAAGAACTGAGAGAATTGAACATGGGTCCGTAAATTTATTGTTTTCAAGTTACTTTTCAAAAATTTTAAAAACACTGATTTTAGTTAAAAAAACTAGACATACATCTTATTTAAATAAATATTTATTGTTCTTGTTACAAAATTACTAATAAAAAATGATAAAACCTGATTTTTAAGAGAAAAAATTACCGCCATGCTTCTTTAATGTTCTAAAAATATGCAATCAATTGGATTTTACTATACTTTTACTAACTAGAACTAAACAAGATAAGAAAAAAATATTAAGAGACATAAAAGCTGTAGTTTTATTTTCAATTTTTATATTCAAATGTAATTATAGGTTGATGATAAATTACCACTAGAATGCTATAAATATTATCTTGAGAATAAAGAATTTGTGGACCCACCTTTATATGAACTGTTTTTCATATTTTCAATAGTAGAATCTCCCCTTAATTTTTTTTTAACAACATTCTGTACACCCCTTAAAACTATCTTTTAACAGTGCTCAGAATATTTGTAAATCAAAAATTCGCTCTTAATATTCAGATATTTTTCTAGTAGAATACCTTATATGTAAATTACTTCAATACTATGCCTCGTATTTTTATGATACCGTCAACCATTTGTCATAAATGACGTCAAAAAGTATTAGGTCTGAATAGTATTGTTAACTGAGTGGCTTTCCAGTGACGCAAATAGAGTGCTCCCGAGTAGCTCAAGAGCATTTCGTTCTAGTTTATGGCGTTCCAGTGACGGAAAGTGTTATGCACCTGAGCTACTCCGTTTTTCTTTCCCCTTGCCCCTCATGCACCAACCCCTCTTTTGGTTTTTGTGCTTCAAACGTGTTTTTATGGTTAATTATGGATTTTTTTAAATTATTTATTTAAATTGGAATTAGATATTAAAAAGATATTATTATTATAAAGCCAAGAAACACCGAAATTTTAAAATTTCTTAAAGTATCTCTCTTTCCTTGTCTAAGGATGCGTTCCAGTGACTAACTTTTTAGAGCAGTTCAAGAGCTTCAAGCCCTAGAGCGTGACGCACAAAAATTTTCGTCACTGGAAAGCAACCCTGATGGCCCATTTTCTTGGCGAACGTGAGCGAATTACCATTATAATGATGATGGTGACTATTATACATCAAAGACATCCAATCCAAGAATGCAATAAAATAGAGGTGTTCCCGGAGTAGTACATCATCACAATTTTTCGGGACACCCTGTATAATTAGTGTAAGTGTCACAAAAAGCGCAAATTAACAAAAAGTTGTGGTGTTTCATCGTTTTTCAAAAACTCAATTTTAAATGGTGCAAGACTTCATGGACGCACTGTATAATTCTTTGCCCCAAAATACCGAATAATTCTTATTTTAAATTATTTAATTAATTAAAAAATGAAGACGCGTTTGTTAAAAATATAAACTTTGCGCCGCCTCATTTAATTCATAATTTTACCGCCGATCTTGACCTCCTTGTAAAAAAAAATGTAGAATCACAAAATTCCATTAGTATCGGCCATGGGTATTTACTTATTAATTATTTTGTTTTTTAATTATCTAATACCTTTATAATGTATAACATTGTAATTAAGAAATAACAGCGTGTAATTAATATTTTTATATGATATTTTTTTATGCTTATTCATTTTGATTCCTTTGTGTTACTGAAATAACAAAATTTTGGTAACTTCCTTCGATACAATGGCGTAGCAACCGTCGTATTAGCCGTATGATTGATACGGGGCCTCTGGGGTATAGGGGCCCCCAAATGTATGTAAGAAAAAATTAGTGGTAGAAAAAGCACTGCTGAAATAAGAAAAACAATGTATTTGGAAAGTGAGATTTTTTTGTGGGAAAGTGGGGATCATAGAGGAACCAAATGTGTGTAAAAAAAATATGTTTTTGGAAAACTGATTGTAATACGGGGCCCCTCTAAGGCAAGCTACGCCACTGCTTTGATACCAACGTAATCATGAAAACTCTTAGTAAAGTCCGTTTTACAGTCGGCAAGTGATTTTTGGCAGCGTAATAAATAAAAAAATAATATACAGGGTTCTTAAATAAAAAAATATGTACTTTTTCTTCTACCCTGTATATTACTACCAGTATCACCATTAAAAAGACCTTTAAAAGAGCTTTGAGAAAACACCACATTAGGTACATCTAACTTTATTAGTTTCGGAAATATGGCCATCCAAATCAGGTATTTAGGTAATTTTTATAGTACCGCCATTTTGTAATAGGTGAAGATATTGACTTCATATTCTAGGGTTATAAAGTACTCGTCAGGAGCTTTAAAATGATGTATCACTCGAACCGCCTTCTCATTTAAGAATTTTGGGGTGGTGGCCCTGGTGGTTAAGGGGTTAAAAGGGCGCCGTCCAATTTTTTGTAAAAACGTTCCCCCTCAATAAATATCTTGACGTGTTTCGGCGATTTTCTCAAATCTGTCTCGTTTCGAAGATAACTTGAGTGGAAAGTTTTTAAATGAACACCCTGTATGTTCAGTGTTATATTGTCGAATATTCGGGCTTACATCATGAAAATAAGTAGCATCGGTCCGCTATTTTCTTATGAAGTTGTTATGTTCAACTATCGTGTAAACCGACTTTGCAGACAACCGATTTTTTGGCCAAGTCTAAGCTACACCTCCTATAAGATTTTTTAGTGACATTGAAACCATAACATTGCCTAGTCTAATGTAGCTATTTTAAAAAAGTATCTAATAAATCGGCAATTCAAAATTTTTCGAAAAAGAAAAACAAAAATATAAATGAAAGTTCATGACTTTGTATTTAAGATAACTTTTAATTCGAAATACCTTTTTGTTTACAATGTTCTTATATTTTTTGAAATGTGGACCCTACTATTAAGCAGACTTTTAATAAAGCCATTTCACTCCGCTCAATGCTTTGTAAAGTAATGGAGAAATCCATTAACTCACAAATTCTTAGGTATTTAGAAAAACATAAAATTTTACATGACAGGCAATATGGATTTCGTCACAAGAGATCTACAGCAGATCTTCTTTCCTTCGTTTCACACAACTGGAACAAGTCTCTTGAGTTTCTAGGTGAGCCCCAGATCATTTGATATTGGATTGGGGCGCCAAAATCTCGTTCAATTTAATGCATCCAAAACACAATCATGTTCCTTGTCGCGAAAAAATCATCAAACACTCACCCTTTGCTTATGAGTGGCCAGGTTTTGCAGAGCGGGGACACATTTAACCTTTGTGGGCGTCACATTTGAAAATAACCTTAACTGGCATAAACACATTGTACTCTATAGCTGCGTCAAAAAAGCTTGGATTTCTTTTCCGAGCCAAAAGTATTTTTCTCCTTCCAATTTATACACTTTGTATGTGTCCCAAATTCGACCCTCTCTGGAATATTGTTCTCATGTCTGGGGAATGGCATCCCTACAACCCACAGCATTCTTGATGATGCCATTAAAAGAAGGGCTGTTCGTCTTATTAATGATCCTTTACTTGCTAAAAGACTTCCTTCTCTTGTCCATCGTCGAGCTGTGGGAGATCTATCGCTCTTGTATAGATACTTTTACGGCTTCTGCTCCGACGAATTATCCAGTATAGTCCCTCCTCTTGCAGCTCCCAACAGAGAAACTCGTGGTGCCGCACGAATGCATCCCTATACGGTCCAATTGGACAGACCCCGAACTTCACATTACGTTCGTTCTTTTATCCCTAGAGTTTCTAGACTGTGGAACCTACTGCCAGCGGAGGTCTTTCCTTGCCCCCCAAATCTTCAAGTTTTTAAGTCCCGTGTCAACAAACTCCCTCTAACCTCGCTTAAGACACCCACGGTACGTTAGTATTTAGGCTTTCAGCCTTCGTGGATTGTCCAAAGATAAAAAAAGCCGACAAATGCTTTTACAGTTTGGACCTATGCATAAACTTTTATAATAATTAAAATTTGCTTATAATTACAAAAAAAATCATTTTTCCATTTGTTGCACACCTAACGATCCACACCATATAATATATTATATATTTTCAAATGTTTCAATGATACCTCTTATTATTAAAATCCCATTAAGTTCCGACCAGGAACTACAACCAATTACAATGTTAATAACCCAATGATAATAGCCCCCCAATAAACAATAAATATTTTCTTTTAGTTGTCTGATAGATTTGGCGGCGTTTGTGTTAATAATTTTACATACTCACGTTAAACTTGAAGTGGTTCACCTTTTAAGAGAAGTACTTTACTAAATTCAGATTGGTGTTAAGATATGTGACATACTTGTGTGTCGGATCGTCAAAAATATATTTTCGGATACGGATACCGACGGTGTCTAGATCCGCAATTATGGATACGGATACGGACCTTTAAAAGGTGATTAAATAATTATTGCAAGTTGCCTTATTAAGCTCGGGAATTATTAATACCGGCCTTATTTAAATAGTGCTTGTGCCCATAATTTAGAGTTATTGCAAATCATGTTGACAGTACCATAAACCTAAAAAAAAGGGGGAAAAATTTTAGTGGTTTTTCTTTATTATTTTGTGTTGTAGGGTTTTTATAACACAATTACAGAAATACATTTAAAAAAGCAAGGTTTTAAGTATTTTTACTTCTAAAATCTTTTCGATTTTGTGACCGGCAGCCGCTTGGTAAGACGAACAGTTCCGAAGTTCAAATAAGTCACGACCTAAAACCGACAAAAATAAGGCCGGGCACTATACTTATTAAGAGAGTCCTTATACTACCATGCATCTGCGCATGCTCAGATGTCAAAATAAGGCCGGTATTATTAGTGCCTGGCCTTATTTCACTGCGCAATAATTCTCTATTATTTTATATAAAGGAAAAATATGAATAGATAGATAGTAGTGTGATTTAAAAAATATATTTTTTCTTTTGCAAACAAACTCAAAAGTTTTTTAAGACAAAAAATGCCAGCTCTCTTTCTCGTAAGAATGTCATGAGGAAATTATATTTTAATAGTCTATTCTGATTTTTATTGCCAGCTTGTCATGTGTTATTAAAAAATATATAAAGGGTGATTCATTACGAAGTACTTTTTTAAAAAGATTTAGAAAAAAACTTTATTACGTAATATTTATTATCATAAGAAAGAACTATATCTTATATTTATTTTTTAAAGATTATGACTTTTAAATGTTGGCCTTAACTGCGCCTTACATGATCTGTTCTTAAACTCCAATTCCCTAGCGCCAAATCAATTCGTTAGAAATTTTACGTACACTCGCAGCTACTGCCGTTATATTTTCTGCACTACGTGCTGGATGTGGTTCATTTGGTCAATAACTATCCAATATTGAAAATTGAGGTTCAAATTTTTGTGATGGTACAGCCAATAGTCGGTTCAGTACGCCGATTATGCGTGGACCATAAGTTGTCCGAAGCTCACGAAACACATTTCTCGGAGAATGATGATTTTTATAATACAGTTAAGCAAGTTTTAGACGTTGTGCCGGGGGCTAAGTCTTTTTAGGATAAATTGTCAAACAGTACTGAACACAAATACCAGAACAGTTCTAAATTTGGACCCTCTCACCTATCCAAACATACCTACTCGAAAAAGTACCTCTTATATAGATTGTTTTTATAGAGCATTAAACACTTTCCAAAAACGTATTTTATGATTTTTTGTGGAAGGTTTGAGAGTTATTCAAGGCCAAAGTTCAATTTATTTCAAATTTCAATGTTTTAAATACATTACAGCAAATTTAAAAGTCCTATTGATATAAATCGTTAAACAAAGTTCTGTTTATCTTGAATTTAGTTTTTTAAATTTGTTGATAATTTTTTGCAATTAATATTTTACAATAATTCGATAAAAACCAACAGACGGATCTTTTAACCTTTCTCCTTGTATGTATTTAGCTTGGCTTCTGCTCCGAAGAATTAGATGTTGCCCGCTCTTAATTAAGCCAGACAAAGTGCCACCTTAATTCCTTTACTACTCATCTGGAGACGCCTCAAACTTTATACCTTGGTCATTCCTTTATTTCTGCAGACTGTCCATAAGAGGACAAATGAAAAAAAAATAATTATTTGATAAAAAGTTATTCTTGATACAAATTTTTGCTGGTAAAAAAACATGATTTAAGAAAACAAAATGTTGATTTTGTATACAGGGTAGGCAAAAACCTTTATTTTTCATTTTTGAGCAAAATATCAGTTAGAAAATTTTACAGGGGTACCAAAAATTTTTATAAAAATTATTTTGGAGCTATCAAAACATAATTATTTTTATTATTTATAATAAAATATCCTAAAGAGCTCTCATAATTTTCTGTTAAAACACCTGCTTTCTCCGAATTCCTACCAAACATACTTTCTCAGCTGTAAACAGGGGTTCAATAAAATTTTGTATTATTGTTTTTGTCGATTAAAAACTTTATTTCAAATAAATTTTTCCAATAATTTGCATAAAAATAAAAATAAAAGTAGTTCGCTCTTGGAGGAAAATCATTTTTTCACTAGCAAAAAACTATATGAAAAATGACTTTTTTAAATATTCAATTTTTGGTCCATTTCTCCACTTGTAAACCCTATCTAGAATCTAGAAAGCTTTTTTCCCTTTTAATTTGGGGTTCTATATTAAAAAAGTACTTTTTTATTTCACTTAGGGCTTCACTAAAATTTAGGCTCTATCTTTTTGTAAAATATTTTCAGATAATAAAATGGTTTATTTAAACAAAATATTATTTGGCTTTTCTCCAGAATATAAAAAGTTTATTTAACATTTTAAGAAAATTTAAACTTTTATACATTATGAAGAACTATTCTGCTCTTGCACAATATAATAAAAGTTATATTATTTTAAAAGAAATAAAATAATGAAATATTCAATATTGAGTTACTTACAATACAAAGGTTTCAATCTATAAACAAAGGTTCATTGGCACTCGGTTGAAATCATTTCAATGCAAGAAAATAAAATCTTAACAAGACGCCAGACGAGAACTGGGCCAATGGTTGCGTCTCAAAAATGTGGTAAATAGTTTACCAAAAATGTGGTAAACAGTTTACCTAAAAACTTACTTATAAACTTGTTAGAAAACTGAAAAAAATTAAAAGTGAAATGTCTGATGGACACTTCAGAGTTTGACATTACTTTTGAGACGCAACCGTTGGCCCAGTTCTCGTCTGGCGTCTTGTTAAGATTTTATTTTCTTGCATTGAAATGATTTCAACCGAGTGCCAATGAACCTTTGTTTATAGATTGAAACCTTTGTATTGTAAGTAACTCAATATTGAATATTTGGAGAAAAGCCAAATAATATTTTGTTTAAATTTAATCTCCCAGAAAACAAATAAAACAGAAAATATTTTAAAATAGTTTATACCGTACCAAAGTGAAGTGCTAGCCTTAATTTTTCACCTGATAGATGTTGGCCTTAAAAAATCATCCTCTGATGTATGTACCATTATTACGTTATAAAATAAATTACGGAAGTACTTTTATTGTTTTAAGTCTCCGGTGGTCACGGTGTAAACAGCTAAAAAAATACTTTGTGCGCTTTTTCGGGACTCGGATAAATCACTTTTCGTGTTAGATAGTTTTTTCCCAGTTTGTTATAAATAATATTCATATAGTATGTAATAATTTTATTTATTTATTTTTTTGAAGAAAACGGATATACCTACAGGGTGAGTTTTTTTAATGTTTATAGTATAGGGAGCTCAGAAACCGCTGTAGCTACAGAAATGGTTAAATGGGTAAAGAATTATTGTTTTTAGAGCTTAGTTTTAATTAATTTCTGATTCGCGTAAAAAGATCATGGCTAACTAGATATTTTAAAAAGCCGTTTATCTCACATTTTTTTCTCTGTAGCTCAGTTGATATTTGAAATAGAAAAAAATGCCAACCGGTTTCGTCTCTTTTGAGATATCCACCATCAGACTCGAAATTCAAACTAGTCCTATTTCTTGCAATATTCCCCTTCTTCTTTCTGCACATACCCTTGATTTAAAGTTGCAAAAAGTGGCACACAATATTTGATTCTCACCTTTAAAACCCCGCTTTTTTACGTATTCTACATTATTTTTGCCTTAAATTGCATAGGCCATAGCCTTTGGACTCATTTCAATCCCAGTGTGCCATGAAGCCCTATGTGTATGTATGGTTGCTGCATTATCAAAGAAAAGCCACGTAATTTAATGCAAAAATAATGTAAAAAACGTAGAAAACGGGGTTTTAAAAGGTGAAAATCAAATATTGTGTGACACTTTAGCTTTAAATCAAGAATTGTGTGCAAAAAGAAGGGGGAATATAGTGAAAATAAGCTTAGTTCAAATTTGAACTTTGATGATGAATATCTCGAGAACGAAACGTTTCCCCGCCAAAAATTCTTTCAGATTCGTGATCAGCGCCCAAAAACCCCCGTATACCAAATTTCGTCAAAATCGGAGTTGCCGCGTAATGAAATTCACTTTATGATAATAATACTTTTAAAACCTTGAGGGGGGCTTTTTGACGAGATGATAATTCATATCTGCCATAATATGGAAGCACGCGTTAACCTATACTGTCAATGTAAAATGTTTGCGGTCGGACCGGGCAAAAGCGTCACTCTTTTACTGGATAAATTTACCAGAATTTTTAAAAAGCAATTTTTACTACTACATTGTACCAAAATCGTAAGGGTTACAGTTACTTACAATTCCCGACTAATCCGACATTCCATAACATGTCAATGAACCTTATCGTTTTGTGGATCGTAACACTTTCTGATTTTTGGCGCACAATGTTTAAAAATTGCATTCTTAAAAATGATGCGTTTGACCGGTCCCACACCCGAAATATTTAACATTGACAGGCTGGGTTAACGGGTCGCTTCCCTGATACATGGCGGTATGAATATTCGTGGTAGACTACTGCTCCTGATGAATTACCAATGTTATTATCAGCGCGAAACAAAATTTACTTTTCATGGGCGAAAGAACGGGTTTGTGCGCAAGCAAATCGAGGGTGAACGCGCCAAAACAGACTATCCGCATTATCGGAAATAATTTTTCGACGCCGTCCTGGTTTTCCGTTGACAGTACGGTAGCTGTGCCGTCACGGTCAGACCGCGGACGGAGGGCAATGGTTGCTGGTGTTTGTATTTTGCCACGGCTTTTAAGTGCGCATGTTAGTCCACCCGCGATTTGTTTTACTGCGCGAGCCGTAAAAATCCGAGAGAAATGCTCTTTGCCACTGCGGATCTAAAAGTTTGCGTGATGAATATATGGATATAAAAGTTTGTTGGTGAGATTTACCTGAGTAGATAAATGTCGTAAATAAATTAAATAACTTGATCCATTTGCTTATAGTTTTTTAAATTTTCCAGCTGAGTAAACAAAGCACTTAAATATTGCGAAGGGCTTATATCATATAAATTGTGTTATAAATCGCTTCTTTTTTTTTTTATAGTTAACGTATTAAAGATACAAAGCTTTATTTTATTATTTTATTGCATTTAAATAAAAGCTTGTTTTTAAAAAAACAGCTTTTTACTTTAATTTATTTTACAGAACACCCTATACTTATGTCGGTTTTAGATCTCTACTTCAAAAAATAACTCAAGGTTGTTTATAGTATTGCTAGTCTAGTTTTATTCGTTTTGTGATATTTGGACTTTGAAAAATGCAGAGGTAAAATTAAATTGATTTTACTTTTAACACTTTTAACACTTTAAACTTTAAAATGTGTAACAAGATTAGAAAAAGTCTGTCATATCATACGTAGGGTCAAATCAAGATCAAATGGCTGTACAGGGTGATCAAAAATAAATTTCAATTTTTTCAGAAAATCAAATAGCCATATCTCTCTTATTTTAAATTTGAACACCTGTATTTTTTTTTACGTCACATGATGACAAATAAATTACTCTTTCAACGTGTAGAGTTGCCTATACCTATCTTGTGTGCTTTTTAGTAAAATCTGTTTTTACGAATTTTTAGTCCAAATGTTTATTTAAATTAAAGTTGGCTGCATTATAAACAGCCGATAATATTTTTTCTTAAAAGAATAATAACGCGGGGCAGTAGTTTTGGGTTATCAGGCACAAACTTTGAAACGTGAGTTGAATTGAATACCCCCTTAAACCAATGCGCAAAAAAACTCGACAGCGTTACCTCGTCAAATGTTATGTGCCAGAAATAGGTGTTTAGGAAATTTCAAAAGGATCGGTGCGGTAGTTTTGGAGTTATCAGGGGCACCGACTTTGAAAACGTGAGTTGGAAATTAAATGCCTTAGCTTCTCCCCTTAAAAAAATTAAAGAGTAGGTAATTTACTCTTGAGGAAAAAAATCATGCTCTCAATTTTGAGCACCATGTTTACCAAATCAACATTTTCTCTTTGCTTATCATATTTTCTATAGATGGGCCCATATTTTATTCATTCTCTGAAAGCGATGCCGCTCAAGTACACAAAAAATGTATAAAATAAACAAACCTTTCGAATGCACATAGTCTCGGACAGAGCCTGATACATATTTTAGATAAATAATAAAAATACATTGCTAAAATACGTATCACACCTACTTACAAAACATTCTCTTATTTCGTCCTCTGCTTACTGTAAAACTCGCTGCACGTGGCGTGGTACTAGAAACTCGTCGGTTAAATATTTTTTGCTGCAATATCATCATTGTTCACAAAAGGGCTTCTCTAATTATTGTGTAACTCATGTGTACTTGGCGTGTATCGCTCTTGTAGAATTGATTAAATTTGGACCCATCTTGCAAGCAAACTTTTATTAGAATATCTTTGAAAAAATAATTTTTTTATTCATCTGTTCTTTGTAAACCATCCGTGGACAGTCTCTGTACATTCTGACGATGTTTCACAGTTCGATTCACATATTTTTTAAATTCGTAATGCTATTTTAAAACATTTTTTTATTTTACTGCATACAAATAATTATGTGTATATAAAATATAGTCTATTTTATTTTTTATATAAATTTGGTAAATAGCATGGGACAAATTATTGCATTTAATAATACGTTGTTATCAAAAATACATTTCGAACAACGAAACATCATTTTCGTGCATCTATTTTCCACGCTCTAATTATGGAAATAAAATTAAATTGAATGAAGATACATATTTTATTTTATTATTTCATGACTTTAGTTACATATAAATAATAATTAAACACATTTTATCACTTCCGAACCAAGTCGGAAACGATCTGATATTTATGTGATAATTTCCAGAAAATTGTTATTTTCTCTACGACCACTTGTGAAAATAGCAAATAGCACACTGGTTTCATGCATAGAAAATGCGTTATATCACACTAGTGTTGCAAAATACTTTACAGCACTAGTGTTGCAAAGTACTTTACAACACTCGTGTGATATATATTATAATGTCATTCTAAAACTGCTATTGGTTTTGCAAGTGACATATTTATTGTAGTGCCAGTAAAAAAAACTTTTTACTTACCTTAAACAGTAGAACCAAAATTAGCGAAAATAATCTTGTTAACGTTAAGTTACTACACAGTATAAGCTTTCTTCTAATATTAAAAGAGTTATAATAACATTTCCGAAAAATAAAAACCTAAACAAAAATAGACATAACCACAAAAACAACTTTCACTGACTGCTCGCTCTGTGGCACAGCGTTGTCAGGTAAGTAGATCAAATTAAAAATCTCCATTCTACCTTTGAGTACGCACTTTATAGAGGCAGCCTTGCCGCTTGACCGTTCGACCTAAAGCGCCAGAGAAAAACTTCTATAGATCAAATTCCTTTCTCTGTCTTCGTGTACTCAAACAACTAGTTAAATCTTCTTTTTTTAATCCCTTAATTAAACCTGAGGCTAATACACACTTTATGAATCCACTTTTTTTATCCATTCATAAATAGAATCATATCCTTCCGACGTTGCCAAATGCTTTCCATATTTTGCATGGTATAACGGACGTTTAGTGTTAGTCGTTTTTTTCTTACTTTTAGGACTTTAGGTTATGCATTTACAATTTTCATATTTTTATATTTTTTCTAAAAATATGAGAAAATAATGTAATTTTACTTAATTTTACATGTGATGTTCAGTTTCATTAACTCGTTTTACCAATTTTATCCCACCCAGCACCCCTTTTCACTCCCCGGTCCCGTAAGTTTGTTTACTGATATTTTTAAAAACGGAATATTTTGGATATGCGCCACTTACGTTTTATTTAAAAGAGTGTCTAAAATATGTAAGTATCAATAATTTTTAAAAAACCCTTAAAATAGCAGAAAACCGTGTTAAACTATTACCGTTATTACCTAACCAAACCATACAATTTTTATTAAGAGAGGGCCTTTTAAATTCCAAAATGATAAAAGTTATATAATGCTTCTAGGTAGGTGATTTTCAATGTAAAAATATTTTCAAAACAGTATAATATAGCAGTGAGGAACAGTACATATCACACTTAGTATTACAAAGTAAAAATCACCCTAGTGTTGCAAAGTTCTCAATTGTTTTTTATTTTTTTGTAAAGACAAACTTTTTTTTTTTTGGTGAATAATTTGTGGTCGTGTGAAATTCGTCATTTTTCACACTTGTAATGTAATATACTATTTCCTAACAAGTGCGGAAAGTGATACTTTCCTGCACGCAAAAGCAGTTAGACGAACGACACTATTTTTTCTATGAGTGTCTAGAAAAGTAGAAAAATACCGGTGGCGAAAAATTTTAATAAGTAATAAAATGTCCAAATGTATAAAAATATTTTTCGCCGTCTGAGGCCTAGGAGCCTTGGGAAAATATTTTTAAATATTGGAGATTGGGAAAAATTATCAATAAATTCGCACTGTAAAAAAAAACAGAAATTATCAGTCGGTGTTTTTCAAATGGATCCCGTAAATACATAATATACCATGCAAAATATGTAAATTAAACATCAACTTCGGTAATTTATAACTAATTTTCTATTATTTATTGTCGTTTTTTAAAATTAGATATGTTTCAGTTCACCTTGACCATCTAAAAGTATCTAGATATACAGGAAGTGTCACATTTTATGTCTTAGAATAGATATTAACAGTTTATTTATTAAACATTCTTCTTAAACCATCATTTCCGCTTATATTATTTATCTTAAAATTATAGATGCTAAATTATTTTCAATATGAATATTCTTGTCAGTTTACAAACTTTAAAATTCTTGTTTTGTTCCGTATTTGTCATTTCTTCTTGTTCACCTTTATATCTGTCGTCATAGACCCAGTGATCTCGATAGATTGCCAATGTTATAACCTGCGCGAAACAAAAGTTACATTTCATAGACGAAAAACCGGTTTGTGCGCTAGCCAGTTGAGGGTAAACGCACCCGGCGCCAAACAAACTATCCGCATTATCGGAAAGAATTTGTTGACGGCTTCCTGGTTTTCTGTTCGAAGTACGGTAGCTAATCAATGATCTGAAAAATAAAGCGGATAGCTAATAGAAAATGTTCTATATATTTTCAATAGACCTGCGCACGAATTTTTGACCCCACACTGGGAGAGTTGCTGTACACCTTTGCACATGCGCAGTTCTCATAAAAGTTAGTGTTTTTCAATTAAAATCCAATATAGTGTTGGCAACATTGACAAAATTTGCAGTATTTTAATAAATATAGTGGTTGGAACACTGAAAATGTTTACCTACATAGCAACAGGGCCACACTCATGATAATTTGGGATTTTCCGATTGTAAACGCCAGGTAAAATTGACACCGTCAGCCGCCCAAAAACCAACCTCTCATCTACGGTCGACCGTTATTAGTCATTTGCAGAGGCGCACTTACATGTTTGCCGCCCGTAGGCTATTTTATTTTCGCCGCCCCTTTCTTCTTTTTCCTTCAGAAATATTTTTGAAGAGCGACAAAACGTCTGCCGCCCCTAAAAATGCCGCCATAGGCTTCCAGCCCACTCAGCGTTTTGGTAAAGGCGCCACTGGTCATTTGGTATCTTCGCAAGCACAACATGAAAGGACATTTGCGCTTAGCGAGTCTTCCTGTTTTTCAGTGGTAGTTTTAAACTTTTTGTTTATTTTAGTTTTGATAAACCAAAACTAAATAATGAGTTATTGTATAGTGTTGTTTTGCAGAAATTAGAAGGTTTTTCCTTGTGGTTTTGATTGCAATATGAGGGTCAGTCAAAAATTTTCAGCATGAAAATTTTCTAAGATCACGAACGTTTGCAAACGACCAGAGGCAAAGGTGATAACTTGGTCAAGTCAAATCGAGGCAACGGCGTTTACAAATGGCACAACACGCCAAGTTTAACTGAACGAAAACTGCTACGGCAGCGAAAGTGAAATAACAGTGTATAAATTGAGTCCTCAAACTAGTTGCAATCTCAAAATTAATTGGTTTTATGATAAAATAAATCAAATACCAATTGATTTAGTTTTGTTGTGTCAAAGTAGTTTTAAGAAGAAAGATAATAACACAAAAATATCGTGCCAGTTTTAAGGTTTAGTCAAAGAGGGTCCAGCAAAAACAAAATTCAAGTTGAGATTAGTGCTTTATAAGCTCCTGTATACTAAATTATACAAGACAAAAAAAAAGTACCCAATATCTAAACCGGTTTAATTTTTAGGGACTTCTATGGAAGACGAGTACAAACTTAAAATAAAATATTTAAATATGTGTATATATCGAAGAAACAAAATTAGGTAATTGTCTAGAAAGTTGCGGCCACTCCGATTTTGACGAAATTTGCTATACCTTAGTTTTTGGGGCGCTGATCACGAATCTATTTTTTTTCGGAAACGGTTCTGATCTTGAGATATTCGTCATCATGGCCAAACTGTTCTTATTTTTACTATAATTCCCTTTTTTTTGCACTAGTTACTGATGTAACACTAAATTAGCACACAATATTTTATTTAACTATAAAAACCCTTTTAAAACATGTTTTCTTATTGGTTTTTAGCCTTTCTTTATTAATATAAAAGTTTGCATTAAATCAAGTCGCCATGTCTGAAACCATTATACACATAGGTGTATGCATGGTTGTAGCATTTTAGGGGTAAAAGATTTGGAATTTAATGAAAAAACGTGTAAAATAACTAAAAAAAGTTTTTTTTTTAAAGATGTTTATATAATATTGTGTGCCTGTTAGGTGTTATATCAAGAATTTTGTGCAAAAAGAAGGCGGAATAGAGTGAAACTAAGAATTGAATTTCAACTTTGATGATGAATATCTCGAGAACGAAACGTTTCCAAAAAAAGTCGTGATTAGCGCCCCAAAAAACCCTCGTTTACCAAATTTCCAAACCCGGTCCTGTTGTTTGTTTTCCGCTAGTCTGTAATTTTTAGTGCGCATGCCCACAAGTGTACTGCGCAGTGCCCACGTAGGGGTTATTGTCACTTTTGCTGTATTTATCCTTATTATTTTTCAGATCAGTGTAGTTAATGAGCGTCACGGTCAGACCGCGGACGAAGGGTACGGGGTGCCGGTGTTTGTATTTTACCACAGCTTTTAATTGCGCATGTTCGTCCACCCATTTGATTGTTTACTGCGCGAGGTCGTAAAAATCCGAAAAATGCTTCCTGCCACTGCGGATCTAAATGTAGGTTATCTTTGCATAGGTTCAACAAGTGTGAGGTGAACATTGCACATCCCTTTAGTGGCTTATGTGCTGTGTGTACTCACGAACTTTCTGATTTTTTTATTAATCAGAAAATGCCGTAAAAATAAACAGTATTTTTTCACAGTTATTTTTTTTTGAGATCAAGTTCTTAAGGGTTCTCTAGTTTACAATGGACCTAGAACTATGATAAAAGGTAGAATAAATTTTGAATTAAAAAAAAACCATGGTAGATTTTTTTACTCATTATTACATTCAAAATGGCGCCGAAAATTCGAAATTTTGGTGCAAAATTAACGATTTTTGGGATGAAAAGATACCCTTAAAAAAATACAGGAATAATACAGGATATAAATAAGTTTCTTAAGTCGTTAAAAAAATACACTAATTTTTTTTTTCAAAATGGTTTAAGAATTTTTAATTTTTAATTTTTTATATGGTCAATAATAGCAACACGGTTTTTTTAAATTCTCAAATGGTTTAGGCCTATTTTTTGACATATTTTAAGAATTTTTTATTCTTTACTATTATTTTATAACTTCATTGTTATCGAGAAAAGAATTCCTAAAAATCAGATCCCAATTCAATTTTTTAGATTTGTTTTTTTTTTAACTATGCTACTATAGAAAAAATAGAAGGAAATAAAACTGCTTAGAATATGTTAAAGAATGCTCCCAAATTTGTTCAGAATTTTTAAAAGTTTATTGTAGGTATTTTAAAAAATTGACCATCTAAAACAAAAAAATTCAAACCATTCCAAAAAATTTAAGAACTTTTTGGAATATATTTATGTTATGGCAGAAAACATGTATTTTATGTGAGTTGTTAGACTAAAAACCAGTTACAAAAGATGCCACAAGCGTCATACAAATAAAGACGGCAATCAACTATCGCTGTCTAGACGCGTCGTTTACAACGTGTACGAGGAACAGAAAGGAGAATACTTGAAAGTGAGACAGAAGTGATGACGCCGTGGCATCTTCTCTACTGACAAGTAGTTTACCATGAATCTATCTACATATTTTAATGTTAATATTATCTTATCAAATTTTGAATAACTATATTTTAAACACTCTGTATACACTAGTTTTACCCATCTAATATTGATCTGTAATACCTTAGAAACGGAATATGTTATGGTAGCAATAATACCTGCTATCACACCTAGGGCATTATAAGCGGGCATTATGATGTGCCCGCCATAATGCCCTAATCCGCTAATATGGAAATTTTATTGCTTATCAATTTTATTTCTCTCACAATAAAGATCAAGTTTATACAAACATATGTATTAAAATAAAATCAATAACTTACCAGTTCTGAAAATATGCCATTAAAACGGTTTCGGTTATTTGAAGAATTGCGTTCGCATCTTTCCAAATACCAAATATGCCATACTCCCGATCATGCTGTTGCCTTGATTTAACTGGCAAAAGATTTTCGGTCGCTTTTATGGCCTTTTCTCTTATATTTTGTGGAATTTCTTCCATTTTGAGCAAATCGTTAAATAAAAATGCCAACTGACTAACTGATAAAACATCAAAGTCAAACTTAACACCAGTCATTATCTACTTACGTATACAGGTACAGGTGCAACTTATTTTTTTATATTGCGAATAAATAATGTAATTAGTCATTGAAAAACTCTTTTGGGTAAAACATAAAGCATTGTAGTGCACCACGGGCTTTCCTGGACTATAATGCCACATCAGGTCGAAATCTAGCCCTCGAGCCAGAGACCCTTGGGCTATTTCGACCGCTTCAGGGCATTATAGTCCTAGTAACGCCCTTGATACATAAATAGCTCAAATCGGAAAGACCCGTCAATTTTATTTGTAAGGGGGACACTTAAAATGAATATTTTTAGCCTTCTTGTTTCAACCCCTAGGGAGGGGTAGATGTCACCCTTAGAATATTAAATGGGAATGGGGTCAAGTGATACATCATTTTAAAGCTCCTGACGAGTACTTTATAACCCTAGAATATGAAGTCAATATCTTCACCTATTACAAAATGGCGGTACTTTAAAAATTACCTAAATACCTGATTTGGATGGCCATATTTCCGAAACTAATAAGAGTTAGATACTTAATGTGGTACTTTCTTAAGCTCATTTAAAGATCTTTTAATGGTAAAATAATATACAGGGTTCTTAAATAAAAAAATATGTACTTTTTTCTTCTACCCTGTATATTACTACCAGTATCACCATTAAAAGACCTTTGAAACATACACCACTATTACTCTAAGTACAACTTCCTGACAGTCTGAGGTACACAGAGGATCATCGATGAATATTTCTGAGTCTCCAACGTTGTAATAAATAAAAACCATAGTTTGCATTATCGGTAATTCTATTGGAGCAAAGAAAACACCTTGGCTGTCCGCTCCTGCTGTGACTTCATCATACGAAGTGTACGTTCTGAATTCCTGTCTCAGTTTCAAAAGTGATTTGTAGGATGTTGTAATGCGGAGTTGATTCCCTGAGACGTTCTGACTTGCAAGATTTTGTTTCCGGGTACTTTTTACTTACAGGTAGCCAAGTTTTATCTCCATTGTTAAAAACCTGTAAAATAGGAATATTAGGATGGAATTATGCGGAATCTACCTCAACACTGGATCTCCTACACGTACACACACACAAATCGATTTTTAACGGATGCAGTACTATTCGCCCACCGAGTCTGTAACTTGACTGTCTCAAGGGACAGGGGAAGAAATTTATTACTATCGACATCCTCGGAATTATCATTCGACGATGTTTTGGAAGGCTTGTCTTAATGGCCACCAATCTGTGAAAGCCTTTCTGTTCGCGATAGAGGCATTGGTTGCCAAACTATTGAAAGTGTAAATATTTAACCATAGTACATATAATATTTGGGAGTTCTCTTAAGCACGCAATGTAGTATGCGAAATCAAAAATCATTTTAAGGAATCAAAAGTACCAACAATAACAAGATTACAACAAAGAACCCTAATCACATATAAATATTCAAATAAAAATAGTGTAAAATAAATTAGAATTATTAGGACAAAAAATCTGGCAAACATCTTAAAACCAACCCAGTTTGTGACCGAATTCTCTCTTTATCCAGGTAGACTCGCTGGGCGAACAGTATCTACAATGGCTGACTCAATCGTGCATTTCCGTAGAGTTAGAACCTCACCGGAATGGGGTACGTCCAAAATCTCTACTGTATCGGGCAAGCGTGGAACAGTTCTTTACTGCTCTTCTGCGGGTCGCAATTCCCTTCCCTCACATAGTTGCTTCACCTAAAAATATTATAAATTAGTCCCAAAATAATTTGGTGGTTCAATGATCCTCAGTCCAACTAATAAGAAGGAACCTATTAACCTATATATTTAAAGCAAAATATTGTTTTTGTCAATCGCTAAATTTATTGATACCGAATAAGAATTTTTTTTTAGCTAAGGGTTAAAGCTATCCAAATAATATTTTTAATTCTTTATTTTACAGGGTGTTAAATAATAAGCACTATTATGTTTGGGTTAGTCCGCCCCTGGCAAACTGAAAAAACAACTGTTTTACAAGGACAGAATTTTAAATAATATTTTCATATCAAAAATATTTTATATATCAAGTACTATGAAAGATATTCAAGAAAAACGATTTTCAGCTGCGTTCTTTAAGGGCACATATCTCAGTGGGGAAACTCCTGGAAGCCATAAGGAGATCAGAAAATCTGCATACCCCATCCTCGAGGCTTTCTTTTTGGAGAAGAGCATTGGCGGTAAACAGCATCATCGCTTAATCGCGAAGCGTTTCAGAGATACGGGGGTGACTCTCGATTTTTTCTCACTTTTTTGAAGGCCCTGTAGCTTTACGTTGTTATTACAGATACGAGAAAACTAATTGCACATTATAAAGACACTTTTTTCCGTAGAATCCAGTGGCCAGCCAAAAAATTTTTTGAGCTGTCATTTTTGACATATGACCCAAACATGTTTTTTTTTTTACTAGGGACACCCTATAAATGATTAGGTAATTAAATTGATTGTTTTTTTCTGATTAAAATAATATATCATAGTAGGTGGTTTAATAAATTTTTTACGTCAAATATTGGAAAAGATTATGATTTTAAAGACACATATTTTGAAATTTAAAATTTCCTACCACTTTATTTATAAATATATAAGTATGAAATTTTGGTACAATAATATATATAGATGCGCAGAAGATTATTAATACTACGTAATAAAATAATACACGGTGTCTCAAAATTAAAGTATTTTTTTATTTTTGTAAATTTAAAATTTCCTACAGTTTCTTTGATGAAAATAAAGGATGAAATTTGGTATTTAATAAATGTGATGGTGAGAAATAGCTATTCATACATAAAAAAATATACAGGTGTCTCAAAAGGTGCAAAATGATTTTTATTTTATTTTTAACTGTAGAAATTTCCTGCCAGTTTTGTATGAATATATGAGGATGAGTATGATTGAGGACGAATACTATGATAAAGAAGAATATTGTATGATATATATATATATATATATGTATATATATATATATATATATATATGTATATATATATATATATATATATATATATATATGTATACAAAATCGTACAGTGGGTCCCCAAAATTAAGAAATAATTATGAAGAGTGTTTACAATTGGCAAATTCATAGCGTCCTATTTATAATTTGAAGCAAAAATTTTTGGTACTGTATTGGTATGATAATGTTGTATAAAAAATAAAAATCAAAGGTTATGCACGATGTGTATAAAGTTTTTTCGATGTTTTTGGACTTTAAATTTTTTTTTTTTTTGCTCTATTGGTAAAGTTGACATGAAAATTCAATAAAAAAATCAAAAATAAAAAAGAGAAGGCACAACAAGTAAATTACAAGTAAGTTTAATTAATACAATCTTGTTTATTCATTGTTGTTGTTGAAACAAATTAATTTTTTGTTTTTTTCTACGGAAATATCTCTCTGAGCTAAGGGATGACAGATTCCTTTTAAAACAAGAAATATGAAACAATTTAAAAAACAGATAGAAGTCGTATCCATAATTGCGCAATAAAAATCATTAAACCACTTCACTATGATATATTATTTTAATCAGAAAAAAACAAGCAATTTAATTACCTAATCATTTATAGAGGTTGTCCCTAATAAAAAAACATGTTTGGGTCATATGTCAAAATGACAGCTCAAAAAATTTTTGGCTACGCCACTGGATTCTAGGAAAAAAGTGTCTTTATAATGTGCAATTAGTTTTCTCGTATCTGTAATAACAACAAAGCTACAGGGCCTTTTCAAAAATTGAAAAAATCGAGAATCACCCTGTATCTCTGAAACGCTTCGCGATAGCGATGATCTGTTTTTACCATAAATGTTTTCTCCAAAAAAGAGCTCGAGGATGGGGTATCGGATTTTTAATATCTCTTATGGTTTCAAGTTTCCGTAAGGACAACCAAAATGGGACACCCT